>NW_026845477.1:160285279-160309707 GCF_025583915.1 Anolis sagrei ordinatus | reverse complement strand
AGTGCTAGTCTCTTTTTTATGTCACCACTTTATTTCCATCATATTTCTGCTGTGACTTTTAAATATGCTCACTTGCATGTTATTTGTTTTTTTAAACTATTGGAATGCACTGCATTTAAAAACTTACATTAAACACATTTCCTCTTTAAATTCAAATTTCAGAATGCTCTTCTCCTTAAAGAATACATTTGAAAAAAAATGCTCCATGGCTGGACTACAGTCTTTTGGACCACTGTTTCTATAATCCTATGGTCCAGAATGGAACATGTTGGTTGGTGGATACTGGGCATTAAATTCCATGAAAAGGAACTTTTTGAGTTCTGTTTTCACTATGTTGAGCTCAGAACTGTGTATGTGAAACTGGATTGATATAATTAAGACTTGATCTGTGCATTAAGCTAATGTATGTGAATTAGTGAATCTGCAAGTAATATTGGAATTCAGAAAGTGGAACCTCTCATTCCCTAGGATAATTACTTGGTGAATTTCTATATTTTAGGATTATTTTTTTTTTTGCAGGTGAAAGCCACTGAGTTGATGAATGGCAACTTCACATGGAAATGGCCTTTGAAAAACTGTAGGAAAAGATTCCAATTCAAATGAAGATTTTGCTTTTATGTGTTTTTTGCAAAAGCAGAAAGTGTATCCCATCTGGAAGATTAAACTCTCTTTTACCAGTGTCACTTGTTGAACCAAAAACAGCTCAAACTCTTTCCAACCTGAATCAGATCATCTTTATTATACCACCAGTAAAAGAAAACTGATACAAAATAAAAAATAAGAAGTCCCTCCCTCCCAACCCAAAATAGCCCCAGACCAGATCCATGCGTCATCAACCACTGGAGAGAGAGAGAGAGAAACAGAGAAAGAGAGAAAGAAAGAGAAAGAGATAGATATATCTTTGTTTTATTATGTAGAAATAACGGCATCACGGAGTTTTCCCAGGCCACAGTGTGCAACCCCACCCCACACACACGCCCCACAAGGATAAGAGAGAAATATGTACCAAATGACAACTGAGACAGTTCTGCTCATGGTATTATAACTCCCCGGAGGTCTTTATGACATGGAAGAGAGTCACATTGTAGATGACCTGGTGGCCATTGTTCCAGGTGTACAGAACCCTCTCCCGGGGGTTGTAGTCCAACATGGATATGTGGGAATACTGATTGTGGAAGGGAATATCCGTGTACTCATAGGTAGAAGTGTTTGTGTAATAGGCAAAATAGATCTTAGCTCCTGCCAGGTGGGAATTGGTCACATAGAGGGTCCCACAGATGATGAAGGACTCCCCGGCACTCCGCTTGGGGTAGCCAGTGTCCCAGCTGCGGAGAATCTCCAGTGTGATGGGGTCCATCCGGCTGACCACAATGTTACCAGCATTTTGGTTGGTGGTGTAGACTGCCCAGAGTCCATTCTCATCTACCATAAAGTCGATGTCGGAGAAGCCACCCCAGGAGTATGGGAAGGTGTTGTTGTAGCCGGCGGTGTTGAGGCTGCGCTGCACAACCACACTCCGGGAGCGGAAGTGGTACTTCACCACAATGTTGCTCTGGTATTTATTGTAGTAGAGGGATCCATTGAAGACCACATGGCCGGTGCCAGCCCAGGGATGAGGCAGTAAATGTTGGACAAAGTTTTGGCCCGTGATGAAGTCGTTGAGGGTGCGGTATTCCAGAACACGGCGGCCTTTGTAGTAGCCGTCCATGTACCAAACCTGAGGAACAACAAAAAAAGAAATTAGGATAGCCTTTGCTTATATATTTACTAATCATATTTATAGCCCATGTTCTCCAATTAATCCAATATTGTAAACTTGTGTCTCTGCTTCTCTATTACATTCTTCCATAAACTTCTTTTAGACCACAACCTAGATGACACATCAAAATCTGCCCTTCTGAGGATGAAGAAGGGAGATCTATCTTCAGAAGATAGGAGGAACCCAATCTCCATGCTCTCATAGAAATCTCCATGGACCTTGTCTTTCAATATCATTTATCTAACATGGAAAGAGGAGATATCAATCCTAAAATGGAGAGAAATGAGGAGTATGAAAGAAGAGGAGAAAAAGAAGGAATTGAGATGAATGAAGAATCAAAGAGGAATCAACTCAGAAAACAACTCTTTGCATTCTGTGAGGGATTTGTTCCATCTTGCCCAGACTTTTCAAGCATAGCTTTTGGACTATGAATCCCATCAAGCCCAGCCATCAAGATTAATGGGCAGGAATGATGAATATTGCAATGAATATTGGAGGGTGACTGGGCATAGTTTCATTGGATTGTCAATGCATTTCAGGAATGCTGGAACAGTTCTTTCCCAGTCTTGCCACTTAGACTTGGACCTGGAAGTAGTAAGGATAGAATGAGGAACCTTCTGCACATAAAACCTGAACTCTAAAATTGAGCTTTGAGCTCTTACTAGGCCTTCGATAATTTTTGTTGCTTTGCTTCTTCTTGTTTGTTAGATCCTAGTCTTTACCGCCCAGGAAAGGGTAGCCCTCTAAGTAATGAAAATGCCTTCCCTAATTCCTCACCTACTGTAGATATCCCACAGCATATGATTTTTAATCCTGGCTTCTCCAAATTCTCAGTACCCTTTGCAGCAAGAATAGTATTCACTCAATAGTTAACTGACTAAAGCCTTAAGCAAATAGACTATGCAAATAGAGGCTTTGCAAGTGATGTCTCAAGCAAAATAAAATAAAATAAAATAAATTATGGTAAAAAAGAGATCAGTACAATCAAATTCCATCTGGCTCTTGCAAATCCTCTCTGCCAGTTTGCACCTTCAATAGCTAATGCTGAGATGCGTAAAGGCTTTCTAATATAAATAAACCTTCCTGGACAATGATAGGTGAATTTGATACATATGGGAAGACGTGTGTAAGCATTCAATTTCTGAGACCAATCAACACACATGGATGAAAATCTCATCACAGATAAGGATCTTATCAAGCTCCCTATGAGTTTTAAATATGTCCACCAGTTTAGAGAGAGGTATGTTAGCTATCTATAGAAAAGGTTTGGAAGGGAAAAGGCAATTAAAATAACCAACAACATTCAGCAGTATTTATAATGCGTCTTATCATTTCTCTTATTTTTAGACTGCGGCAACATTCATAAAACAAGCTGATGTATGAATCTGCAAAGCACCTGGGATCACTCTATCTCTTCCCTTCCTAGAAGATAAATCCTAACACAAAGAGAGAAAGATTTGTTCATACCTGGAGCATCTATACAGATAGCAAATTGCTGGTAAATTTTCCAAAATTAAGCAAGACTGTTCAAAGAATAGTTGAACAGAGACTAAATCAACATAGAATAGCATCTCCAAGTTTATGCAAAATGCTCCGAACGGTGCATTCTGATCTTTTACAGTAATTGTCTAATCATCTAAACTCCAGTATTATTTTCAAGTACATTGCTGATAACATCCAGGTATCACATGGACATAAATACAGTATGCCATGAAACATGTAGCTGGTTGATGGAACAAGTGCTAGAATTCTTTTAAAAGACTTAGGATCATGAAGGACATACCCACGAAAAGAATAATCAAGGAACAGAAGGAGACATTGGGTGGGTATTGCTTTGCCCAAGAAACAATTATTTATGGGCATTATGCTTATCAAAGATAATGACATATAAACTTGTATATACATTATTATTGTTGTTGTTATTTCCCTGTTTTTTTTACTCTACAAACAAGACCCAAAGCGACCTCAAGGGCAGATTTTGGACCAAAATGGTGGATTTTGAAGTGACCAGTGAACAAAGTAAGGGAGGGAAAAGTGTCAATGCCACCTCGGGTATCCAGCTCTCCTGAGCATTGCCACTTCTATTTTCCCATCCAGGCTTTCAAAAAAGACATGTCACCAGAGGGGGGTGGGGGCGGGGGGTGGGCATAGTCAGTGCTTCTTTTAGGTTCTCTTGGGATGGATTAAGTTCTTGCCCTTTGCCACTCTACTCAGACGAGGAGGTTTCTTGGGTAAGGTACAGTACTTACATTGTACCACAGATAAATAACCACTTGGTTTTTTGGGTTGATTTTGTGACTAAACTTTCTAGATTTATACATGAGCATATACAGATACGAAGAGTCAGAAGCGACTGAATGAACAAACAACAACATACAGCTCTTTCAAAACAATAGAATGTGTAGACCATAAATGATAAGTGTAGCAAGATTTTAATATTTCAGTTCACTTCAATTCACTTTATTTCTTAATTAGTCACTCTCCACCAAGGTGCTCCAAGCGACTTACAATTTAAAATAGCATTTACACAATACAAAAACATTCAACATAAAAACATTCAACAGTGACTATTTGGCAAATTAGATCTGATCACTCTACTTAAATGCACAACCAAACAGCCAAGTCTTGAGTGCCTTTACAAAAGGTAGAAACTCCGACATTGCTCTAATATATGGAGGCAATGAGTTCCACAGAATTGGAGCATAGGTCGAAAAAGCTCTATGCCTTGTAGCTTCCAAATGTGCCTCCCTAGAACCCGGTATGTATAGGAGATTTTCCTGGGTGGATCGAGGTAACCACTGATGGAAAAAAGGAATGAGGCGGTCCCTAAGATACAAAGGTCTTTGGCCATTTTGACCTCTAAATGTCAAAGTAGCTTCATTACCTAGGTCATCCAGTGCAAATGTCAGAAAATGTATGGAGACAAAAAAAGCTGGCCCCTCCCAAAAATACACAGAGGGGCATCTCTGTCATTTGGGACAGACACAGATTTAGTGGGTTATTTTCCGGAACTTACATCCTTCTGCATCAAACATCAGCTTTGGGATATAAGAAAAAGTAAAAATGATTAATGCTAGGTTCTTCCTGAAATAGAAAATGGACCAGGTTTTAAAATTAATAACCTTGTCTCGTCTAGGGTTCCATGAAGAAACTGAATTTCTCTTCATCCCGTAGAAACATGTACAGTTTTCAAACATTTCTTTTTATTTAGTTCAGATTTACCCACAATGCCCTTGAATGTTTTCTGTTCCTTCTGACTTCTTCACACAGCACCTAAAAACATCGGCTTTCAACTATATGCTTTCTGTTTGCCAGTCTGCAGTATCAAATTTGTCTTGATAGGGATTTCTCCAGAACTCTGCTTTAATAAGCGCATGCCGGCAAAATGGAAACATTATAATGATTTTACATTAGCTGGTGCTTATATGTATGAACTTTGGAGTTGTCAGTTACATTCTTTACCTAGGCCTCCTTACAAAGAGCTTCAAAACATCTGCAGGGCAAAGTGGTGGCCAGTTTTTTTAGTTAATGAGCAACATTTTTCTGCACCTTTAGAGTTGTCTTTCCTTTCTCTTGCTGCTGTCACAAAGAAAGAGATCAGTTGCCATTGTAAAGGGTCATATTGCAGCAATGCAAGAGGCATTTTGGAGTCATTGCAGATTCCCTGTGTCTCAAGGCCAAGCTGGCTAGGGAATGATGAAACTTGTACTCCAAAAAAGAACTTTTCGAAGATTGAAGATGTATTCAATAGGACCAGGCTTCACCCCCCCCCCCCCCAAATTCTCAGGGTGGTCTGCGAGAAGGCCTTACTGGTACATTATTTAAACTGTTATGTTTATTCATATCATGATCTGATCACCATGCTCAATATATCCCATATGCATGGGGGTATTGGGATAACGATACAAAAGTTTGCTAGGGTAGATCCTCAGCCCCCCCCCCAGCCCCCCCCCCCCCCGAATCAAACTCAGTCCCCCAGCCCCAAATCAAAATCCCGCTACGGGCCTAAACAGGGCCATTCCAGGAAGAATGAAGGCTGAACAGGAATACTTACACACACCAGGCCTTGTCCTAGCTATCACCAGAAAAAATGGAGGAAAAAAAAACCCAGAGAGGCAGAAACTTCCCTGCCTTGTTAAATAAACTTCGGGTGGGTGAAACTGGCTTTTATATACATCGATTAAAATGGCATTCTCTTATTTAGGAATGCCTGGACAGGAACACTGATTGAAAGATGGGAATGTCTGAATGCCTGACAAGCTGGGAGGCTTCAAACCTTTCAAGAAAAGAACCAACAGTTCCCAAAACATCAGTCAATAATTTATGTCACACATTCTCAAAGAGGCCAGGGGTTAAGGAAATGGGAATGGTCTTTTCTAGGCAATGCTGCCACACAGATGCATGTGACTGGTTGTAAACGAGGATATTTTTTAGTACTGTAAATCTCATGCCAGCATGTTATCTGCGGCTCTGTAAAAGCTAAGGCAATGGAATGATGTATTGTGTTTGTCGGTCCATGCCTCTTTCTAAATTTGCATTTAAATTTGGCTCTCTGTATCCATGGATTCTGCAACCATGGCCTGAACATATCCCATAAAAATATTTCCCCAAAACACCCTCAAAGAGACACCATTTTACTATTGTATAGTATATAATAGGACTTGAGTCATTGGATCAACCCACAGTAGATATCAAGGAACCATTATATACATATAAATTAGTATGTACAGTTCTTATGAAAATTGCTGCCCTTCTTCCTGGAAATGCATGTGTGGCAACCCTGTATTCCTCGCCTTGCCATCCTGACCCAGGTTTTCTCATTCTGAATAAGCCAGCCACTTGCATCTTCCCCTGCACTTCCCCTTACTTATATAAGTAAGCTTCTATGGCCATCTGTCAGGAGTGCTTTGAATGCAATATTCCTGCTTCTTGGCAGGAGGTTGGACTGGATGGCCCATGAGATCTCTTCCAACTCTATGATTCTATGATTCTATATCCTATGATTTTATCTGGCCATTTCCTCAGGCTGCTTGGAAGACTTTTGGAATCTCTGGCTAGTAAAAAAGGCCAGTGTGAAGATCCCGATCATCCTTCACTCCTCCTAAGGCCCCTGGGATCTGCACCAGTTGTTGTTGTTTCCTCTGTTGACTCTTTGCAACTATAGTTTGTATCAAATATCATAATTAGACTCCATTTTCATTTATTTCAGAAGGGCCCGGATCCCTAAATCTCAAGTTCTGGTGCTTAAATCTGAGGACTTGGGCATAGCCCTGACCTGGCAATGCTGTCAGTAGTAAGTGTTGTAGTGGAGGAAAAGAGAGAAAGGGTTACATCCCTTTTCTTGTCCAGTGATGATTCTCTTGCAGATGTCCTCTCCTTGCTTCTGCATTACTTCTACTTGGCAAACTCTTTTGAGAACCACGTTTGCCAAAGGGATGTGCTGCCATTTTGCCCACCCTTGTTTAGCATTGCGCAGAGTAAGCCAGGCCATTAACATGCTCATCAGCAGCCTCTCCAGCTTTGACCAGATGCCAAATCTCCGAGGTCCACTTTTCACCTCAAACATTTGCAAAAGAGACAGCAAGCCCTGAGTGTATAAACTTTGCCGGAGGCTTTTCTGCTTGCTGCCTGACACTGGGGCTCGACGGAGCAGCCCCCTCGGGGGTCTCCACTGCTCTCTTCTTCTTTCATTCTTCTTTAAACAATTAAGCTTGTTTGATGGAGCAGCTGACATCTCCCAGCGTTGGATTAGTTGCATTCTGTGCCTACACTGCCGAAGCCTCTTTCTCTCTCTCAAGCTCTGAGCTGCCTTTTGAAGTTTCAAATATAATTCACTCCAAAGTCTTAAGGGTGGTGGTGGGGGGAGCAGGAGAAAACCTACATAACATGCGAATAAAGCTTGCTTGGACTGGGAGACCCCTAGAAACATACATCAACTAGATGGAATAGTCTGCAGGGGGTTGTGCAATCACTCAAAGTCACTTGGATAATAGCATGAGATCAAGGGGCAAAAAAGCAATGGTTAGAAATTGGCTTGAACTTGACTTGAACATAGAATGAAGCAATTTCAGCACCTTCAGACAGTTACTGTGATCCCAGTTTGGCCCACCAACGATCACCCCCATCCATCCAGGACTCCCCAATGAGATGGCTAAGCCCAGGATCCATTATTTTAAATTTCCCCTAAGGGCCCCAAACAAGCTATACTGAAAACTGGGAAATTTTAAATGGTAGCTTTTCGTTGTGAAGTATTAATGTCAAGTAGTAATTTAGGGCCCATGGAATACTTTGAAATGCAAAGCTGGAAAAGTTACTATGTGGGCCAACCACTGGGGAGGTATGCTGGGAGAGGATTCTCATACACTCCAACTGTCCAGGTTTGTTGGAGTGTCCTGATTTATTCCTCTATCACTCCCATTTTTTCAACTGCTTTAAAAATGTCCTGGTTTCTCCCTTCTCCTCCTGCATTCTCCTTTTATTGTCATGTTTTCATCTTTCATCTTCCAGTCCCAATTCAAGGTGCAGGTTATCACCTATAAAGCCCTGAACGGTTTGGGACCCCCCCCCCCACCTTCGTGACCGCATCTCCTACCATCAACCTGCATGATTCCTTTGATCCTCAGAGGAGGCCCTCCTTTTGCCCCTTCCTCTATCACAGGCACGACTTGTGGGAATGAGGAAGAGAGCCTTCTCCGCTGTGGCCCCCCGGTTTGGAATTTGTTTCCTCGTGAGATTAGGCAAGCCCCCACCCCAGCAGCCTTTAAGAAAGATTTGAAAACTTGGCTTTTCTGATGTGCCTTTGGAGAGTGACCATACATCCCATTTTTGTCACCCCATCTACAGCATTGTCCTCATGATGCACTTTTCCCCATCCTTAACAAAGGCCTAACCCCACTGATTGTCTTTTTTGGGCTCCTCCCTCACAAATACACTCCCTCACAAATATACTTTTTTCCACTCCTATTTCATCCAGGGTTTTATCATTTTATCTTATGCATTTGGCCCGCCCATTGTGTTTGACTTTCTATTATGTTATTTTGCATTGTGTATTTTATCTTGTTACATTATGTGTTTTATTGTGATGTAATTTCTTTTTTTGTATTTTATTTTGTTGTATTGTATTTTTGGGCTTGGCCTTATGTGAGCCGCCCAGAGCCCCCTTTGGGGAGATGGTGGCAGGGTATAAATAAAGATTGTTGTTGTTGTTGTTGTTGTTAATGTTGTTATGATGATGATGATGATGATTATTATTATTATTATTATGTCAGTTCCTCCAAAAGTAGTTTGCACTCAGTGCTTTGATGCTGCATTCCTGCAAGGCAGGGGGTTGGTCTGGATGGCTTGTGGTTTCTTCCATCTCTATGTTTATAGATTCTATGAAATCAGCAGGGGTGAAAGGAAAGAAGGAGAATCTTGCCCTTCTCTGGAGGATCAGAGAAGAACAAACTGCTATTGTCCACACTAACACAGTAGGAGACTTTTTTAAATTGCTCCAGAATTCCTCCTTAGGAATGTTTGGAGTAGAATTTTGCCACATTTTACCCCTTCCAAGCTGTTTGAGTTCATTTTGGCTTCCAGGACAGGCCTTTTTTAATTGCAAACAGCCAAAAGTCAACTTATGGGTAACTTCCAACTGAAAAATAAACCCTGTCTATCCCAAGCTGCAATGCCCTAACATCTAACTTAGTTGCAATAACAGTAGTGCACGGTTCTGTTTCAGGTACCACAGATCCTCCAACTTTTCCTAGATGAAAACTGGGACACATGAACTTCACAATGCTGAAGTAAGGCTCAGATGCAGTCAAGCCAATATCTATCCATAGAATGGAAAAGTGGGGAAATACTATAGTTTCCTCTGCCACAGCAAGAAAAATGATGCATCTAGCAAGATGCCCAGGGACAGCCCTGCTCTCCCTCCAATGACATTCCTAAACTATGATACAATCTAAAAGTCTTCTTGTATATCTTGGACTACTGTCAACCTGGAAAAAGCACTCACTTTTATTATTACCTTGATAGATATTAATTATTCCAAAATTGTGGAGACATTCAATCCGTATGGGGTCACTGCAGGAAGGCACATTTGTTCCCAGCATACTCCCTAAATGATGACTTCCAACATTTCACAGGTGAAAACTGGGACACATATGGCAAAGCAGCATCAGTGTGTGATCAAAATGAGGAAAATGCACAAGTTTATGCTTTGAGCCTATTGGAAAGGACAAGATTCTGCCCCCCCACCCCCACCCAGCCTCCCTGTGATAACTGATGGCAAACTACTTTTGTATTTTGAACTAAGCTTGCAGCATTCATAAAATCAGAATGAAGAGAGGAGTTGGATGAGGAGAAAGCAATTGGAACTATGGGCTACCGGTTGTGATTCCTTAAATGGAGATACTCCTTCCAAATTCCACCTAAATTCACATCCCGGGCATTCTGCCATCCAAATATCTTTTAATAGTTTCCCCTCTGCTTTACATTGCCAAGAAGCTCAACTGCAAAGACTGTCTGAATAAACATGCTGCAACCTTTATGGATGATTTACGCTTGTTTTATTAAATGTTTTCTCTCCTTTAATTTACTGAGTTAAAACGTATTTTCACTCTTTTCTGCTGATCAAACGCCCGAGCAGTTTTTAATAACCAAAGAAACATTTTGATAGCAAGAGGCGGGTGAAATTGATTTCACACTTGGAGAATGATCAGACAAAGTTCTCCTCCTTGGTCTCTTTAGAAGAGCTGGGGTGGAAGTAAAGGGCGGAGGGAAGGTTCTTAGGTCTTCTTCTCAATAAATCATTTGCTATAGAGCCATGGGACATTGCCAAGTCATTGAAAAATGAGGAATCTATGCTCCTCCAAAAGTTCACAAGGGATTTGTACTAAATGGTCGGCCTAACTTACCAGGAAGGGATTTTGTGGCAGCAAGTGTCATCCCACCCACCATTGTGTCTGAGGAGGGGGTCTCCTTCTTCTCACGAGCCCCCTGCACTGGGCGCATTTCTCACAGCACAGCCAACTGGCCAATCAGTAGCGGGATCCACCCTGCCCTCTGATTGGCTAGAGCTGGCTGCCATTGCAATCCCTGGTACTCTATTTAGTCCATGTCAAGCAACTCCTTTGCCAGTGTCCCTTTTCAGCTGTCTCAGCTCGCTCACTCTTCATATATGTTACTTAGTTTGGTGGTTTTCTTAGAGTTTTGTTCCTTTGTCACAACTTGCAGGTGTTTTGGCATGGGCCCTGGATCCAGCTTGCTTAATTCCCCTCTATTGGAGGGGGTGGGGGGAAGCATTTGGTGGCTTAGCAGAGGTGCGGTGGTAATGGTGCCCCAGCATTATGCTGGAGCTCCCAGTGGCACAATGGGTTAAACCCTTGTGGAAGCAGGACTGAAGACCAACAGGTCGCAGGTTCGAATTCAGGGAGAGTGCGGATGAGCTCCCTCTATCAGCTCCAGCTCCCCATCGCAGGGATATGAGAGAAGCCACCCACAAAGATGATAAAACATCAAAACATCAGGGCGCCCCCTTAGCAACATCCTTGCAGACGGCCAATTCTCTCACACCAGAAGCAACTTGCAGTTTCTCAAGTCGCTCCTGACATGGAAAGTATTGTGCTGGTCAGTAAACAGTTGCACCCCCTTGTGTGGTTAAGTGGCATTGGTCAACAGTGGGCTGTCCAATTCCTGATCCATGTCCCATGCATGGTGGCCAACCCTATTTCTCATTTGTAATCAATAAACAAGTTGCGGTCTTTTGTTACCCCAACACTGAGTGTTCATCATTCTTCCATTCTGTGATGGAAGGTAGTTGCTCATGCCCACGCAACAGATATTGATATTTGTATGTTCAAATCTAAGCGCCTGTCTATATGGACCACAAACCTCATATTCACTCTTGGGCATCCATAATGTGAATTAAAATCAGTCCTCAATTTCACTGTGTTAACAGAAGTCAAGGACTATTCAAGAGCTTTCCTGAAGCTCCTGAGCAGCCCTGCACTTCTGGATTGGTGTCAGCAGGTGCACTAATTCTAATTCAGAACCAGTCCTGATATTCACATGGGCCAGTGCCACTACCCGATGGCATAGGGGAAACAGGATGACACCGTTGCCATCATTTCTCACTGCATCAGAAGCCACTGATTCCCAAGGAGCTCCTGGCCATTGCTGGTCACCTTTGCAGATGTTGGCAAAGGGACCTGTGATGTGGAGAGAGAAGGGGCATTACTGACATTGACAAAGATGCCCATCAATGGCCAGGAGCTCTCTGGAATTCTGTGGCTTCACATGCAGTGAGAAATGATGACAAGTGTAAAGGTGAGCATCCAGTGGAGCCAAATCAGTTTAGTCTCCTCAAAAGCCAGTCTTCTCAGTGACTGCTTTCCCTTAAAACACGATGTGCTCTTCCTGGCTTTCAGGAGATCAGGGTTTATATTCCCACTGAGTTCATGTGGTTTTACATGAGGATCTATATTGGTGGATGGCAAGTAATTTATTAAAATTGTTGATCAGTTTCCTACATCAGCTACTTAATCAACTATACTTTAGTAAGTAGTATTTCTTAGCCTGGTCCCCCACTATTCTGATGTACTAGGCATCAGTGTCCTCAAGCAACAAAAATCTATCAGTCAGAGTGAAGCCTAATGACCCTTCCACCCGCTTCCTCCAGAGATTTCTGGTGTGACAATCAGAAGTAGGATCCCTGTCACAACTGCTTCTTGCACTAGATATTGTTGATGAGAAGGAAATGCCAAATTGCTGTTCCCCTGTCAACAGGATAATTGATTTCCATTGCAGGCAGCAACAGCTGCCCAGTAAAATGGGATTGAGGGACTTTTAGAACTGCATAGTGCATCTATTATCATGATTATGTAGTGGCCATGAACAAAAATAATTGAACAGGTGCATAACTCTCGTTTATAAATTAGTAACAGTGATATTGAATTGCAACCATCCTTTCTGTTTGAAGTGATTTTATATATATTTGACATGGGACTGTATTATTATGCCACATGAGCTTAGGCAAATTCTTCCCTTTTCAAGCTTCACTGGGACAAGCTTCAATAGGACAACACCTTTCTTCACGGGGAGGGGGACTAGTTTGAAAAGGGATAGTTCAATGACACTACACCCCATCCAGCATTTGTCCCTTGAGGAAGCTTCCTCTGTGCCTGCAGGAAGGGTCTGGAGAGTTATAACACTAAAGGGTAGTTTCCCCCATGCTTTCAGCCTACATAATGTTGGACCTTTGGTAGGAAGCTTCCTGCAATTCCTCTTCCCTCCTCAAAGATTCCAGTCCTTGTTTCCCCACATACCTCTTTCTGGTACCCCTTTAAATGCTATTTTTTCTCTCCTACATAATGATGTTCCTTTTTTTGCAATTAGGATAGATGTCTTAATGCTATGTGGGCGGTGTTGTCTCAGGCTTATTTTTCTCGGCTGATGAGTAGGGCTTTGTGCTTATTAAGTCAGGTTTCACTCATTCGATCAAATAACCTGGGAAATTTATTCTATTTGTGTTGGGTTTAAAAAAGCACCACTTTCTGGGTTGAGGGATGTTGGCTTTTCAGCTATAGCAAGTGAGTAGCAGGCAGCTCCACAGTTTCTTAATCCAACACTGAACTTGGAAAAGTCATTTCTCAGACAACCCCTTACCATTCTGGGAGATGTAATCCACAAAAGTAATTTTCTTCATGTTCAGAATCAATATAATTGTAAGATGGACAGAATTTGGGGGAGACATTAGTCAAAATCCAATTGTTAGTTCCAGATAAAATAGACCCATGGAATAAATAAAAACATGGTTACTCAATACTTGTGTTACTTCTGTAGATTCAGTGTGTTTACTCCAATTGGACTAGCAATTGAATGGAGCTGCTGACTCTCAGATACTCACTCGGCTGTCAGAACTTGGGACCATGGTGTCCGTCATCCAAGAGCCAAATCTGGATCCTGAAGCCCTGATGGTAATGGGGTTGCTGACTCCTGTGAGCTTTCCACACCCTGAAATATAAAAATAGATGCAGATGGATGAGTCATTTAGGAGATAAAGAGGCAAAACAAGACTCAGAGGTTGATCGCAGTATGTTTAGACCCAAGTATAAATCTCTGTTTGGTCATGGGCTCCCTCAATTTCTCCCTGATGGGCTGTTCTCCAGTTAATGAATCCAGCCTTTCTTTTGAAGGCATCACCCAAATAGGAAAGACTCTAATACTTCGGAAACCAACAAGTTCAACAAAATGCTTTCTCTATGGCACAGATGTGGAATTACTTGGTATAAGTATAAAACACTTGAACCCATTCCTATATTGAAAAAAAATCTTCCTATTCCAAATTTCTCTGCATATAGAGAACCTGATTGCCAGAAAAGGAAATCTAAACTCACCCTTTTCTAGCAGGCCTATTTTTTTAACCATTCATACAACTGAATCCTGCACTTACCATCTGAAGTGGTACAGTTTCTCCAACAAAGTTATTTGCAAAGCTTGCTACAATAACTGTTATGAACTTCTAAAAGCGTGTGTTACTTAGATACAGAAACTTCTGAACTAATTGTACTTCGCTTGCAAAATTCAAATTTACATTCTCCTAATTAGATTTGCATTCTGTATTATGGATGACCTTAGACTGAGGGTTTCTAAAAATAAATCAGACATTAATCCCCACCAGTTCCCTGTATTTGTCAAAATAATTGCCAATGGTTTATGTTCCCACATTCAGAACTTTGAAAATGTCCATCACCCTCAAATGTTGCATGCCAGATTTGCACAGATTTTTATTTCACCTTTGGAGGATCAATCAAAACAGCCACACAGGATCACTTATAATTTGATTCTGTGCTTTGATTCCTGGGCTTCCTTGGGTAAGGAGGAACACACAGAATTTGTGGGATCATTTTGTCAAAACGGCTGTCAGAGCTAAATTACACAATTCATACGAAACATATCTAACCATTCTCAGATTTTGAATCTTGAATAGGGAAAGACTTGATGATTATCAAATCACACTCTAATTTCTCCCTTTTGGGGGCAAGGTTCTGGAATGTGTTGTGGTCTCCAGGTTCCAGAGGTTCCTGGATGAAACAGATGATCTAGAATAGATCCATTTCAACCAGGCTTCAGTTCTGACTATGGAACACAGATAGGTTAGGTCACCTTGGTGATTGATGTAAACATGGAATTAAACAGAAGGAGAGTGTCTCTGTTGATTCTGCTGGACCTCGCAGTGGCTTTTGATATCGTCAACAATCATTTCCTTCTGGATGGTTCCTAGAATCGCTGTTCTACATTGGTATATTTGTTCTTGAAGAGGCAAACCCAAAAGGTAGTGCTGGAAATTCCTCTTCAACAACCTGCCTATTCCCTATGGTATGTCTCAGTGCTCTGTCTTGTCTTCATGCTGTTTAATATATACATGAAATTGATGGGAGAAGCTGTCCAAAGATGTAGAGTTCAGTGTCACCAGATGTGGCTCTATCTCTCCTTTCCATCTAACTTGAAGGATGTTAAATCATTGTCTGTTTTCAGTAATGGAATGGGAGAGGGCAAACAAGTAGAAGCTTGATCCAGACAAAATGGAGGTGCCCTGGCCAGTCTGAAAGCTAACAAGGAAATAGGGACAGGATTCTGGTAATCATCCTGGATTACCAGCCATGTTACTTGGAGCAGATGGGATATGTAGGTTGAGCATACTCTTGGATTCATCTCTGAACTTGGAAGGTTGGATTTTGGCAATAATCAGGAGTGTGCTCGCACAGTTAAAATTAGTCGACCAACTATGGTCAATTGTATAAATTAGAAGAGTGCTACCAAATGTGGAATTGTGGTTATATAATATCATTTAAAGAGAGTAGAATAATAAGAGATAAGAATAATCAGAAAGTGAGTGGAAATTCATAGAATAGTTTTCATTTTTGTGTGCTGGTTTGTGTGTGAAGGTGAGTGTTTTGTTTTTGTGTTTGTACTTTTGATGTAGGTTTGTAGTTAGTTGTAGTAGCTTTGTGTGTGTGTGTCAGGAGCGACTGCAGATAAACTGCAAGTCACTTATGGTGTGAGAGAATTGGCCAACATTGCCCAGAGGATGCCCGGATGTTTTGATGTTTTATCATCCTTTTGGGAAGCTTTTCTCATGTCCCTGCATGGGGATCTGGAGCTGACAAAGGGAGCTCAACCTGCTGTCCCCAGATTCAAACCTCCAACCTGTCAGTCTGCAGTCCTGCTAGCACAAGGGTTTAACCCAGTGGTTCCCAAACTTATTTGGCCTACCCGCTGGAAAGCAATTTTTCTAAATCTTCTCTTCTTTCTTTTATGCTTTCACTGCCCCCTTACAGCTATTCATCGCCCCCAAATGCACCTGTGGCCATTATCCCCCCCCCCCATTGCTGCATTGCCCACCAGGGGGAGGTAACGCCCACTTTGGGAATCACTGGTTTAACCCATTGCATCACCGGCAGCTCCATGTTGTAATAGCTAAAATATAGTTACGTAGTTTTAGCATTATATACCATGACATCTTGTTTCTTAGAATTATTACTGCCTTTTTCTATGTTGTCTTTTTTAAAAAAACTGAAAATAGATAAAACTAGTGCACCAGAGCTATGACTGTCTTCGGAAACCAAATCTGGCCATAATAAATAATAATCATAAACCTTTATTTGTACCCTGCTACCATCTCCCAAAGGACTCGGTGTGGCTTACAAGAGGCTGAGCCCAAATACAACAATAAAACAACAACAACAACAACAACAACAACAACACAATAACTCAAAAAACAAAGCAATAGCAAAGAATAGCAAAWCATTAATAACATCCAATGACACAATTCAAATAATAGCCGGGCCAGATGTAAAAATTAAAATTAGAAATTAAAAATGCTGGGCATGACAAGATGGGGTGYTTGGAGGGGGATGGGCATGCAGATATCCGTATCTCTAATAAAGTGCGTTGGGACATAATGCTAGGAGTTTCCTTATTCTGGAAAGGCACACTGGAACAACCATGTTTTCAAGCTCCTCCTAAAGATWGCTAGCRAYGGGGCCTGCCTGATGTCCTTAGGGAGAGAGTTCCAGAGTYGAGRGGCCACCACCRAGAARGCCCTATCCCTYRTCCCCACCARTYRYGYTTGCGATGCHGGTGGGATYGTSAGCAGGGCCTCTCCAGATGAAYRAAGAGATYRYGTGGGTTYRTACACAGAGATKCGGTCACGCAGGTAGSCGGGTCCCARACCRTTTAGGGCTTTGTAGGTAAGCACCTGCACCTTGAATTGGGACCGGAAAATGAAAGGCAGCCAGTGGAGCTCCTTAAACAGGAGGGTTGACTTCTCTCTGTAAGGAGCACCAGTTAACAACCTGGCCACCGACCGTTGGACCAATTGAAATTTCCGTCCGTTTTCAAGGGCAGCCCCACGTAGACATGCTGACACATGTCTTCATTATATCCTAGTCAGATTACTATAATCTATGAGAGGATGGCTTTAAAAATTGTTTAGAAACTTTAGCATGCTGCAGCTAGACTATTAACTTCAGCTTGTTATAGTGAGTGTATAACACCCCATATTGAAACAACTTCACTGGCTACCAGTCTATTTCTGGAGACAATTCAAAATGCTGGTTTTGACCTTTCTGGCTTAGGTCCAGATTATTTGGAAGCCTTATCTTCTCATATGTGCCTGTCCAAATTTTAATTTTTTGTGGGAAGAGCTTTCTCTCCATCCCACCCCGCTCCCAGACTTGGTTGGTGGTGATGTAGGAGAGAGCCTTCTCGGTGGCTGCTCCTACGTTTTGGAACTCTCTGTTGTGTTTTCATAGGCAGCCAAGGACTGTTTTTAAAAAACTGACCACAGTGCAGTGATGTATAACTGGGTGTGCTGCTTTCATGTATGTTGTGTATTTTAAGTCTTTTAATTGTTTTGCATTTATAAATAGTGTTGTAATGGAATGTATTTTAATACACTGAAACTTTGTTTTTACTTCATCCTGTAACAGCTTTCTTTTAATTCATGCTGCAAGATGCTTTGAATCCCATTCAGGAGAAAAGCAGGTTATAAATCAAAGAAATAAATTTTTAAAAAACCCTAAATGAGCCTACAGTATGCCTTGCCAATTCTCTTCCATCCATTTTCATTAACTTTGCAATAGTGCCATTAAACATGGGCCGAATTAGAAATTGATGGAGTGGTGAGTCATCTGAATTGACCCTCTTCTAAGTACACCCCATTGATGCTCTGACATCCCTGCATCTTTATTTTTGTACTGCATAGTCGTGAAGCCCACGCAATGCCTGAATTATTATTCGCAAGGTGTCAGCAGTGCAGCAAACCAAGCTGAGCTCACGAGCCCAGGAGAGCTCATGGCAGCTGATGCCTGAAAAAATTAATAAATAAAAAGTCCAGCCGCTAACAGCGGGAAGAGCTTGCTCCAGACACCCTAAGGGTTGCATTTGGATTTCTGAGAACAGAATGGGGTTTGGCCTTTATAAACACACTGTTAAGCACTACCTATGTCACATCTCTCCACATACGACATAACTTCTAAAACTGTCTCCATCTTAGATCTGGTTCTAACATACAGCACTAGCATGTGCTATAGGCCTTCTAGGATTGCATCAGTTGGTGGGACACATGTTTGAATGTTCATCCGTGCAAGGAAACTAAGGTTTTTATCCAACTCTTTGTCTGTAATGCTAACATTTATGAAGATGAGAATTTATATATGACCTGATAAGAATCTGGGCCGTTAAGCTTCACTCCAAAGTGATATAGGCCAATGTCAGTTGATAGCATCCTATAGGGAATAACAGGACCTGAGTGGATGCCTTGCATTTAGAGAAGGGAGGTAATTCTCCTCCTAAAATAAGCAACTTGGGTCCAAACACCTAGTCATCTTCAAGGTGCTGAGTTCACTCGGAGAATAACATGAGGAAGTCCTACAGGAATTTTTGACCACCCACAACTAGCCAGAAAAAATATTTTTCAAATCTCTGTTAGGAAGCCTAAATTGACAATCAATAAAGTTTTAATTTAATTTTTGTTATGAATAATAAGCACTCTTTGTTTAAGCTGTAATCTCAGTTACAGCTTTGACATTTTATTTTTTAAATTCAGTGTTTGACAATATGAAGGAAATGTGCAACATTATCCAAAGGCATTAGTGAGTGGCGGTTTTCATGTCCATTGCCCAGAGGGTTTTGATCTGAATTTCAAGGGATGTTTCCGAGCTTTGGTGTCCTGGTTGCCAAATACATTCAGCACATTGAACAGCTCTTTCAATGTCCAAATTACTCAATTGAAATGGGAAGTATTAGTTTCTCTTCCCAAGGATGTTAAAGGACCTGGTGAAAATTGCAGTCATTGAGCTTCATATGTTTGCACTTCACATCAATTGAAAATTTAGCCAGAGTCCCTGTGTATCAGATATAGAGATGGGAAAGCCCAGAAAAAAAATCCAGAAAAATTGGGGGGAAAACACCCCCTCCCACCTTTTTTCGCCCCAAAGTCACTTTTTCTGGAAAAAATGAAAAGTGTGTAGAATATGTTATTTTACAATGATAAACAGTATATCTATGATATAACATTCAAACTATATAACCTAAAGATCTTAATGAAATATTTCTGAGACTTTTGTTACTATACACTTTTTCCATTTTTTTTGAGGAAAAAAAAACCTTGGAAAAATTGGGGAAAAAAACCCTGTTGGGTTGCTTTATGTTTTCCAAGCTGTATGGCCATGTTCCAGAAGCATTCTCTCCTGATGTTTCACCCACATCTATGGCAGAGGATGCCTGCTATTGATGCAGGTGAAACATCAGGAGAGAATGCTTCTGGAACATAGCCACACAGCCAGGAAAATTCATAGCAACCCAGTGATTCTGACCATGAAAGCCTTTGACAATAGAAAACCCCTGTTTTTTCTCAATTTTTTCATTTTTCAGGGGCCACCACCGAGAAGGCTCTGTCTCTTGTCCCCACTAGTCACACTTGCAAGGGGGGATAGGATTGAGAGCAGGCTCTCCCCGGATGATCTTAACCTCCGGGATGGCTCATAGAGGGAGATACGTTTGGATGGGTAAGCTGGGCCAGGACTGTTTAGGGCTTTATAGGCTAACACCAACACTTTGAATTTTGCTAGATAGCAGACTGGCAGCCAGTGCATCTGGAAATGTTATTGATTCAACATACAAATCCACTTCTAGGCTTAAAATGTGTGCGTGTGTTATGTATGTTTAGAACAGTGATCCAAACTTTGACCTTCCAGACGCTTTGGACTTCTTGCTTGCTGGATAAGCTGGCTAATATGGGGTGAAGTCCAAAACAATAGTTTAGAACATTCAACAGTGCAATGAGAAGCGGCAATCTTTCAAAAATAGTAACTGGTTCTTCTGGAGGCTTATAGGAGAAGGAATACATTTATCTACAGTTATAGTTTAGATAGCCTTGCCAGTAGTAGCTAGACTGACAAGAGACGGAGAGGGGGAACAGGGAAGAGCTACAGGACCTGGCAGGAAACAGGCTGACACATGCTGTGTGCTTCTCAGTTTTTCTGTATTAAATACACTCACTATCCCATCTTATCACTGGGGTGCACTCTTGTTCTCTGTTTGTGGTACACTCTGTTATTTGCCTTGATTGCAGGCTGAAATTCTATGAAATTTAGGCTCGAGAGAAATCGCATTTGCCGAGGCCTCTATTTTCAACTCAGCATCACTTCCTTACTCTTCCTACCATCCTCTTTGTTATAACAAGACATTTTTTCATTTAATCTTTAAATTGCCCTGTGAATTGTCAGCTGTAACAATGATAGTAACTGAGCAGGGGTTGCCCACCCCAACTCTGTCACAGGTATTGTGAAGATAGTAGTCATGTGCATTCGGGACTTACCTTGATCTGCTTCATGTCCTGGCTTTTGGTGGGGCCCCCAATCTGTTTTCGCCTGAGCTTCCCGAAATCGGGAGGTCAGTTTTTTTGTTTTTGCTCTCGTTATAGCGGGGAGGGGGGGGGGATCCACCTGTAGGCCCAAGGTGCCCGGCCCTATGGATGCAGGCTTTGGGCCTATGTGCCCAGACCTGGCAGGGCCTGGTCTGGGCACGTAGCTCCTTACTTGGTGCTAGCTGCAGTCCCTGTCCGGCCTGAGTACAGAGTAAATGCTCCTATTTACTATGTATAAATTACTCTATACTCAGCTGCAGATCCTGCCAGGCCCCATGCAATCCATCTGAAATCAGGCCTGCCTGCCTTTTGTATCAATTGCATTTTCGTTTCAGGAGGGCCCTTTCCATTTTGTGCCATCCAAATGGATGGAACAAAACGGAAACATGAATGAAACGAATGGGACAAATGTTGGGCCCATGCCTAGAAGATAGTCCTCCACACAGAATTTGGCTGAGCATTGTTAATCCATGCACATTGGGAAGTGGTCTGTTAAAATGAATTAATCTTCTTAAGACCAACTGCTTTTCCCAGATTTACAGATTCTGGTTCAAACTCTTTCCTGCCCCTGCTCCTGTGTTTGATACCATGGGAACTAGACCTTCAACAGGATCATAAATACTGGTCAATATTCTAAACCATAAATCTAAACTGATCCTTATCCTCTTTTCCTGTGAAACTACAGTCATCTGCTGTCAGGCCTTTCTAATGCCTCAACAAAATAATGGGATCTTATTAATCCTAGTTTCAGAAGCAGAAGGAAGAAACTCTTTGGCGTGTGGGTATGTGAATGGCAGTGTGTGCATGTGTGTGTTTTCTTTTTCTTTTGGAGGGAAAATCCATTTATATCTTGTTTAAGTGAAGCCTCTAAAGGTTAACTTTACTGCATGTGTGTGTTGTCAAGTGGACTGTACTTATGGTAACTCCATAAATAGGGCTTTCTTAGGCAGGAATACTCGGAGGTAGTTTTGTGAAGTCCTTTGAAATTTAGCCTATATTGGCAGGTATTTTGTTAGTAGTCTCTTATCCAAATACTAACTGCTTATCTTCCAAGATTAGACAGGATCTGGTGTCTTTAGGTGGCAGTAGTAAGGTAAAGGTTTTCCCTTGACATTATGTTCAGTCGTGTCTGACTCTGGGGGTTGGTGCTCATCTCCATTTCTAAGCTGAAGAACTGGTGTTGTCCATAGACACCTCTAAGGTCATGTGGCCAGCATGACTGCATGGAGCGCCATTACCTTCCCACTGGATCGGTACCTACTGATCTACTCACATTTGCATGTTTTCGAACTGCTAGGTTGGCAGAAGCTGGGCCTAACATCAGGAGCTCGCCCTGCTCCCTGGATTTAGATCACCAACCTTTTGGTCAGCAAGTTCAGCAGCTCAGCAGTTTAACCCACTGTGCCACCAGGGGCTCCTAGGTGGCAGTAGGCAGTGTTTATAACACTCAGTTCAGAATCAGGTACAGCACCGAGTAGCACAGTGCTTCTATGCAGGGAAGCACTATCCTGCAGTTGGCCATATACTACATCTTGGCTTACTGTTCAGCTACTGAAGCCACACACTCATTGGGCCATTCAGTGGCTGGGAAAGAGCAAAGAGGATTGGAGAGACATCTGGCTATACCACTGTAACAAAATGATCATCCACTGGAGTCTATCAGGATCCTCTAATACTCTCAATGAATGATACAAATAATTTTGCATCAGATTATGGGGATATAGATAAGTGAGTCTCTGATCCTATTTTCCACTAGACACTGAATGGTTATAGAGTGATAATTCTGTGGTAAGGTCTGGGGGACATAGGGATGAAGAAAATACTAATTTACACAATGACAAAAAAACCAACCAACCAACCAACCAAACAACAAACAAAAAATGACATATGTACATTTAAGCTAGCCTTATGCCAGCCTCCCTCAGTTCTTTGCTCTAGCCAGTATTGCTGATCCCATTGCTAAATCTATTGCTTATCTTGCTCTGAGACAAATCATGACTATGATGAGCAGTGCTAAACACACACCCTCTACTTTTCCTGGGATCATTCCTACCTTGGCAAAGTTGTTAATGAGTGTGTAGGTAAAGGAGGCTTTTTCAGATGCTGGAACCCATGAAGTCATCAGCAAACAAGAATATATCATATACCGATATTTAAGAGGTTCACCACTTCTACAAGGGTTAGGGGACAGTATCCCACAATAGTGGAAAAACATCAAAATTAGAAATGCTACTTCTTTAACCTGAAGGAACACCTCTCTAGGAATTTCTAGGTCATCTAGCAGAATTCTATTCAAATAAACATTAAACCTAAAAATATGGAGGGCTGACTGTACTATCTCATGGATAAGGTTAATCATAAGAGAAAACATCCCAGGAAAGAAAGGACAAAAGAAACCATTGGACTTCCCACCTAGCTTTTGCATACAAGCATGTAAGCGAGCCTCCAAGATCAGTACACGCTGCTGGAGCTCCTCGTAGTCATAGGCACCCATCTCCTCCTGGATTTGTAGCAGGTTCCCAGAAAGGTTCCTCACTTCCTCTTTGAGCTGCACAATGGTCCGGGTATCTGACTTGTATTGGTCCAGCACAGGGATAAGTGGCATCAGTTCTGTCATCTTGTCCTTGAGTTCCTGTCAGTGGGGAAAGAAAAATCCATTAAAGGGTAAGAACACCTGAACACTTGCTGCGTCGTTCACAAGCATTCGTATTATTGGAGTCGAGGTGATGATGTTGATTTGCATTTGCAGACTGACTTGGCACAAAAAGTCAGTGCGGCTCACATCTCCTGAGAACAAAAGGAAATGCTGCAGCATCACCAAATCATTGCTCTTGCTGATATTATTATTACTACTACTATTACTATTTTAGATCCTAATTCTATATTCTACATTTCTATATTTTGCTACATCTCTGGAGACCATTCCCTGATCAGCAATGAATCCCACTGGGTAACCTTGAGCAAGCCTCACTCAGCTTCAGAGGAAGATAGTAGCAAAACACTTTTGACCAATTTTGCCAAGAAAACTCCATTATAGTTTTGCTTCAAGGTTGCTGAAGGTTGGAAATAACTTGAAGACGCACAACAACATTGACAAGTTAATTAGTTCCAGAACCCTCCTAATGGAGATTCAAATCGGAATATCAACAAGAGTGTTCCAAAGAGTATCAGGTTATTTCAATCTGCATCAATGCTCTCTAGTTGGTCTCTTGATACATACTGGGATCTACTAATACAAATCAGCAGTCTTCAACCCCTGGAGGGCCATCCGCTTCCCTTAGGACAGTGGTTCTCAACCTGTGCGTCCTCAGGTGTTTTGGCCTACAACTCCCAGAAATCCCAGCCAGTTTACCAGCTATTATGATTTCTGGTAGGCCAAAAGTTCTGGTAGGCCATAAGAGCAGTCCTGTTCTTATAACACAGCAATGTTCTCCGCACATCGAGCATATGAAGCCTCCTTTCCCCCGGGGTAGAGGGGGACTGACACAGCGAGGGAAGGACAATGTCTTCATTAACATGGAAGGGGGACACGACCTTAGGGAGGAATGTCACATCTGTGCGGAGAACTGCTCTATCCTCGTGGACAACAAGATAGGGTTCGTCCACCCGCAATGCCGCCAGCTCCGACGGCCGAAGGGCTGAGGTGATAGCGATGGAGCTCTCCTTAAACAAGGAAGCTTCTCCTGTCCGTTGAAGTTGCCATGATATGGCCGCCAAGTGGGACTTGAGCGACAACAGCGACAAGCCTCGTTC
>NW_026845477.1:160063095-160283659 GCF_025583915.1 Anolis sagrei ordinatus | reverse complement strand
ATATTGGTCTCTCCCATAGCAACCCAACAAGCACTGTGATGTCGTAAGTGCCCAGTTCTCTTTCCTGCATTTTTAAGTCCACTTATGTCAATGTCAATCACAAAAAGAATGCCAGACTTTGTTTATTCATTGCCTTTTCCCAGGTTTGGGACTCATCCCAAATCAAATAAATGACAAATCCAATAGATTATAATATATTAAAAATATAAAACATATTAAAATAATTTAAAACCCAATGTAAAGAGAGAAGAGCAGTACAGTTTAAAACAACACAAAAGCTTCTTATAGCTCTTTACTCTAAAGGCCTGCTATTTTAAAAGCCTATTTGAATGAACCAAATCTTTGCCTACCGAAGATAACAAGGCATAAGTCATTCTGGTTTTCTAAAGGATGAAATGGGCAACATCTACCAAGAAGGCACTTAAAAACTCAGCTTTCAAGGAATGGGGGACATCTTTCAACTTGAAGGCCAAATTTATTTTAGAGATATTCTCAGGGATCACACACCACCAATGGATGGACCAAAAGGGTGGTATGAAAGTTACCATCATGTTGTCCTTTAAAGCTCTTACTTGCAGTAACTAAGCCTTAGGAGCTGCATTGTACTCCTTTAGAAATATGCAAAAGTTAGAAACTACCTGATGATGCTGACATGGGAAATCACTTGTGGTTATCTAGGAAAGTCTAGAGGTCTTGATGGAGCCCCTTGCATTATGGCAACATTAAAAACAAATAATAATCAGAGACTCTTTGAATTTTTCTTTCTCTCTGCAAGGTGTAAGTAGGATAGTAATTTAGAACACACACAAAAAGAGGGAGAGAGGAGGAGAAGACAAGACAAAGTGAGTAAAAACTACTGGTGCTAATTTACAGTGACTCAAACAACAAAAATCAAAATTATAATTTATTTATTTATTTATTTATTTTATTTACTATACTTATACCCTGCTCTTCTCACCCCAAAGGGAACTCAAGGTGGCTTACAATTTGGCCACTTCAGTGCCACATAACAGCACAATGTATAAAACATCATATTAAAACAATATACAAATAAACATATAAATACAATAAAACTGTTAAAACGGTTAAAAACATAATCCTAAACTCGTGGTCATCCTTTATGTTGCTGCATTCATGTCTGTTCTGTATAGCACTATTGCCCTATTCCCCGAACACTTGGTTTCAGAGCTAGGATTTAACATTTTTCCTGAAGAGCAAGAGGGAGGGGACCAATCTATTATCATTGGGGAGGGAGTTCCATAGCTGAGGAGCCACCACTGAGAAGGCCCTTTCTCTCATCCCTATCAGTTGTGCTTGCGAAGGGGAGGTGGGACTGAGAGCAGAGTCTCCCCGATGGATCTTAACAGTCTGGCTGGTTCATAGGGAGAGATAGGTAAGGCAGAGTGTAATTTGTCTATTCCATATCCTCTGACATTTCACTGATGAAAATCAGAACATTAATGACTATACCACATCTGGGTGAAGCTAAGATTGTCAGACAGTTATTAATGAGGAAGATGATAGAAACTGGGCTGCTAAAGTTTGCTTTTGCCTCAATCTACCACTCCTCCCTAAATTAAATGAGTGCAAGGCACTTTTGCACTTTGAGCTCAGTTTGAAGCAACTAAAGTAAGTTTGTAGAGAAAGAGAAAGGCAAAAAGGGGGGGGGGGGAGAAAAAGAGATATTTGAAAAGCAGTGAAAAATACGATGAAAGGGGATTCATTGGGAGTGTCCCTGCAAAGCCAGGATGGTTAAGGGGTGTGCTATTTGCCTTTCTAAGCTTCAGAGTATTTACAGGAGAGATTCCACTGCTGCCTTGAAGACTGAGACATTAACATGAAATCTGGTATGCATTTTCAGAAAGCAATTCTATGGTTGAACAAAGCCCAGTTTGACTCTCACAGCCTTTCCTAAAGGATGCAGAAAACTGGTAAAATGACAAAGAAATGAAAAGGCCAGCCTAATGTCATACCTTCCTTGAAGACAGAGCTATTGAAATAAGATCCGCCGTGGCTGAATAGAATTTTTGGAATGAGATAATTCCCCAGAGAACAGAAATATTACAACAAAATTTAGGATGCATCTTTACAACACTGTGTCCGTAAAAAGATGGAAATCAAATTTATTCATTGTACAAAGAAACATGCCCTTCCTACTGTAGTTGTCAAGGCAGTAATATCAATAAAAATGAAAACATCAATAATCCAATTAAAACAAGCACAAAGGGGATCAAAACAGCTGAAGAAAAATATTGGTAAAGTAATAATGAACTGATAGCTGAACAGCATGAGAAATTTGAAAACGATCCAAAATAATTCCATGTAGTAAAAATCAATTCATTTACTAGAACAAGGAAGTTTTCAATTGGCAATGGAGCATAAGCAATGAAGGAGACAGTAAAACTTCTTGGGCAGAGAACGCCACATATTGCACTCAGTCTTGGTCACCCCAATGTTCTAGACTTCGTTTTCCAGGAGGTACTAACAAATGTTTATACGAGGGGAGAGTTGAAGTCCAAAACATCTAGAGCAGACATTCCCAAACTCTAATCCTCCAGGTGTTTTGTACTTTAACCCTCAGAAGCCTTATCTGACATTCTCAAGGATTCTGGGGACTGAAATCCAAAACACCTGGAAGACTAGAGTTTGGAAAACACTCATCCTATACAACATGCTCTAAAGTTAATTCTTACACTCAATTTATAGATCGGGGTTAAAGTCGTGTGCTAATGTGAAGCTATTTAATGGAAAACACATGCCACCATAGATACTACTAAAAAATAGCAATGGTTGAGCTAAGAGCCTGAAATGAAGGGTGAAATCACAGAAAATTTAAAGCAAAAAAAGCAGTTGCTTGTCTGTATGTGTATGTATATGTGAGCCAACAAGTCAATTGCTGACTTATGGTGACCCCAAGAATTTCATAGGTTTTTCTTAGACAGTGAGCACTCACAGGTGATTTGGCCAGTTACTTCTTCTGAAATATAGCCTGCAGCTCTTGGCATTCTCTGGCAGTCCTTCATCTAAGTACTGAACAGACCTGACCTTACTTAGCTCCCAAAACCAGATGGGATCTGATGCATTCAAGTTATTCCAGTTACCCCAACCAAGGATGCTCCAGTCTTTCTTGTGATCCCTTCTGTTCTCTAGCAAAGGGCTTCTTAAATTCTTTCCCACTAATGACCCCTTTCTATCAGAGACATTTTTTCATGACCCCTTTTGGCCTAAGACATTTTTATGTGACTCTGGGTTTATAGGTATATAAAATAGGTCTAAAATCAAACATTTACTGATAATAAATCAGCACTTGCAGTCCTTGCTAAAGGAGGCTGATTTTCCTTTATGTGGAGTACAGCTGAAGCATTTTATGCAGAGTCCACTATGAACAATACAGTTGTTGCTGACAGATTTGTGTAAATATTGTGAGTTCCCTCGAAGAGATAGGGCAGAATACAAATAAATTATTATTATTTGAAACACAACAAGATGAGTCCACAGCAAACAAGATCACTCTGCTGGCTGTTGTATTGGATCACACGTCGGACACTTCCCAAGTGTCTAGGACTGTGTGATGTATTGGCGAATAATGTGTGCAGATCCCAGTAAGGTGGCCTTTTGCAGCTGGCAGATGGTAATTTTGTCAGCACCGATTGTGTTTATGTGCAGGCCAAGGCCTTTAGGCACTGCACCCAGTGTGCCGATCACTAATGGGACCACCTTGACTGGCTTGTGCCAGAGTCTTTGCAGACTCTGAGTTTTCATATCATGTTGTTGTTGTTATTGCGAGGGTCGAATGAAAAGTAATGCTTCCACCTTGGTAACTCCTCAACAGATGGCAGTACTGGTATGTGGCAGGTACTAGCTTGTTCACTAGACTCTCCTCTACAGTTCCATTTTGGCGGGAAGCCTTAGCATTGAACGGATGTGTTGTTAAAGTGCGAAGTATGGAACCCTGTGCAGACAGTTGGTCAATGTGACTTAAGCAACATGCAGTTATTGAATTCTTGACAGCAGAAGGTGCCACCCCAAACGAGATCCATCAGAGAATGCGAGCTGTTTATGGTGATTGCGTTGATGTGAGTATTGTGCATCATTGGGCGAAAAAGTTTAAAGATGTTAAGGTGGGAACATCTGACTTGCATGACAAACAAAGAGTTGGACGTCCTGTGATAGCAACCACCGAGTTTTACAAGCAAAAGTTTGACAGATTGATTCAGGATGATCATCATATCAGAGAGAAATTTCAAGCACAATCAGCATTTCACAAGAACATGTGGATCACATTATTGCTTTGCTTGGCTATCGGAAGATCTGTGCACGATGGGTTGCGGAAACAGTGTGTCAACTTCTTCTGTGACGGCTACAGAAAACTTGTTCATTGTTGGCAGAAATGTATCCAATTGTCTGGTGATTATGTGGAAAAGTAAATAGTGGTAGTTGAAGAGCACATTTTAAGAATTATTTCTACGTTTGATTTATTAAAATATTCCCATCCAAACTCAAGTAACAAAGGTGGAGGCATTACTTTTCATTCAACCCTCGTATTATATCTAGTTCAGAAACCTTTTACTGTTGCCAGATTTTTCAGGACCCAACACTGAGCTAAGGGGATCTCATTTGTGGTCAGGGCCCACAATTTAAGGAGTACTCTAGCATACACACAGCCCATTATATATCATCCACATGACCTTGCATGTCTCCCCAGTTATTCAATGCATATCATTGTCCCTGCAAACATCCCCAATGCAGTTTTATGACCTATCCATTCACGACTTCCTTTATTCATAACACTACACACTAGTCCACCCAGTCACCTTATACACCTACAAAGCTCTTTTATATTTATATATCCCTGGACTTTTCTGTCTCATCCTTCTTTATCCTCACACTGTTCTCCAGCATCCCTCTTCTTCTCTCTCCTGTATCACTATTTCCCAGACTTTTCATCTCAACATTACTATCCTATCCAGTAGGGCTGGGCGGTTTCGTTTCGTTAATTCGTAATTCGTTAATAATTCGTTAATTTTTTCAATTACAAAACGATAACGAACCATTCTGGAGCAATTATTAAAAAAAACGAATTTTCAAAAACGTTTTGTAAATGCTTCGTATTTCGATATTGTATTCGTTTCGTTATTGTTTTGAGGTCGTTTCGTTATTATTTCCGCATGTCTGGGCCAGTTTTATGGTTTAATTAGTGGAAAAAAATTATAATATCACACCAACAGTCAACAACAGAGGGAGAGGGAAGCTTCAGAAGGTTTTGGAGGTTTTTTAGCGTATTTCGCGGTCGCGTCCGCCATTAACGAATCGATTCGTTATTGTTTCGGAAATCGATTCGTTAATTTTTTACCATTTACGAAATTTCGTAAATACCGAACTTTTTAAAGGGAAAATTTTGTAATTATTTTAAATATCGAAACAAAAAAAACCCCCAAATACAAATCGATTTTAGAAACAAAATTTTCCGTTGTTACCCAGGCCTACTATCCAGACTTCACAAGTTTCTGTTGCATTCGCCCTCTGCTGGCAAGAAGAGGAAATGCAATCAGAGGGCTTGCCTATGGCTTTGATGCTAAGTGGCTGTGACTGTTTGGCTATTAAAGTTGGAGCTTTGAAGTTTTTTTGTACTTTCAAAATGTTCAACACGTCTGTATGGCTCAAAGAGAGAGGGAGAGAGAGAAAAGAGAGAGAAACTAGTTTAGACCTCTAGTAAAAAGTGTTGCACTAATGTATTCTCAAATAGATGCCTAAAACTCCTTGAACATTGCTTTACTAATTTAACAACAGAAACTCTCTGAAAAGATCTGAGGCAAAACTTCATGTGTGGTGAAACACAAGACTTTTGGTCTGTCTCAAATTCATTTCAATAGAATGAGGCAGCATTTAATTCCAGTCTGAAAATAGTGTGTGTTTGTGTGTGTGTGTACACTTTGATCTTTGGGGAATATGTGCTTGCATTAGACAGGATTGTATTGTCAAAGGCTTTCATGGCCAGAATCACTGGGTTGTTGGAGGTTTTTTCGGGCTATATGGCCATGTTCTAGAGGCATTCTCTCCTGACGTTTCGCCTGCATCTATGGCAAGCATCCTCACTACCTCTGAGGATGCTTGCCATAGATGCAGGCGAAACATCAGGAGAGAATGCCTCTAGAACATGGCCATATAGCCCGAAAAAACCTCCAACAACCCTTAGACAGGATTGTCTGACAACAGTTACCAATGGTCAATGTAAACTCATATAATGCAGATTGAAAATCGAACTGGATTATATGAGTGTACGCTGGCATATAATCCAGTTCAACATAGCTAATTCTGCATGCAGAAACTGGATTATATGCCATTGCAGAAGGGGACTGAGAGAACCTTGGCTTCAGCTACCCTCAGACTTTGGAAAGACCTACCAGAAGGGATTTGATAACTGGATTATCCAGGCACCCGCATAAGATGGACTGAGAAGCACTGGGGGTTGTATGCATTGAGGAGTATATGTGTCTATCAAAGATAGCGGATGAGTGGCCTTCCCAGCTGTTGTTGGATCATAACTTCTGAAAGCCTTAGCCAGCATAGCCAATATTTTAGGATAGTGGATATTGAAGTCTAGCTTCATCTGCTTCCCATTCTATTCTATAAGAAAATCCTCCTCATAACAAAGAGCTCAACTTGTAACAGGGACATCTCAGCCACATTATTCCCAATATGACCTCACCAGTCATTTTCTGTAAGCATCATCTACATCGGGGGTCCTCAAACTTTTTAAACAGAGGGCCAGGTCACAGTCCCTCAAACTGTTGGAGGGACGGATTATAATATGAAAAAAAAACATGAATGAATTCCTATGCACACTGCACATATCTTATTTGTAGTTCAAAGACCACTCAAAAACAATACAATAATCAAAATGAAGACCAATTTTAACAAATATAAACTTTTGGTATTTCAATGGGAAGTGTGGGCCTGCTTTTGGCTGATGAGATAGGATTGTTGTTGTTGTTGTTGTTGTTGTTGTGTGCTTTCAAGTTGTTTCAGACTTAGGTTGACCCTGAGCAAGGGCCGAGTAAATGACCTTGGAGGGCCATATCTGCCCCCACCCCGGGCCATAGTTTGAGGACCCCTGATCTACATTATTGTGGTAAAAATAAATTTGTACAACTGAATAAATAGTACCAGTGCAGATCCACAGATAGTGGCCACTCCTTAAGTCCTGGATGTGAAATTGAATCATGAATGAAAATTAAAACAGGAGATACCAGGAGTCATCAAGAACATTTCAGTCCCCACTTGGGATTGACCATGCTAGTTGGAGGATACTGTGTGCCACAGTACTAATTCTCCCACATATTGGTATTCCATTTTTTTAAAAGAGGGGTGAAAGATGCATGAGAGGTGAGCTATACTATGGCAAAATGGCCCTAACAGGTGCATAAAAATGCTAGCTGCAGACATCAACCTTGAACTTCTGTGCTACAAAACTGATGCAGCATCAGTTGGCCTCTCTTTCTACCCACGCATGGAGAAAAAAAAGTATTCTCTCTTTCACCTTCTCCTAATGAAGATCAAAGTGCTCGTACGTTGTTTACCGCCAACTCATTAATGATGACAAAGCTCCTGGAATACTATTAGGGGCCACTTTCAACAAGCACAAGGCACATCAGATAATAACACGTTAATAATAATTATGAGGCTTAGCTAACTCCGCTCATTCCAAGTACTTCCAAGTACATTTAATTGCTCACTACAGCCTTGTATATTATTTTTCTGGACAGCGGATGATGCTTAAGCAAGGAATCTGCAGTTCCAAAGGGTAACAGAGGGCAAGATCCAAATGTAGGCACACATAAAAAGGAGGCCAAGTGAAATAGAAAAAGCTTAAATGAGTCAAAACTACAAACATTGCATTGATTTTGAGGGGTCTGTATGAAGTTGGAAGATCCTAAGTCCTACCATTGAACTAGAATAGACCCAAAAAATTAGATTTCCTATTGTTGACTTACCAGTCAGTAGATGATACTGTTTGGAACGAGCCACCACAATTCTAGAAGCCCCATGCTTTTAACTGTCACATAACTAGCTAACCACTGTCATCCCCCATCAGTTACTGTGTATGAAGTTCCCTGACCTCAGTGAGCTATGGTTCTGTGACAACAGTGAATAACAATCTAGTGGTGGCTGCCAGTGAGGAGGTAACCAGTAGGGCTGGGCGGTTTCATTTCGTTAATTCGTAATTCGTTAATAATTCGTTAATTTTTTCAATTACAGAACGACAACGAACCATTCTGGAGCAATTATTAAAAAAAGAATTTTCAAAAACGTTTTGCAAATGCTTCGTATTTCGATATTGTATTCGTTTTGTTATTGTTTTGAGGTCGTTTCGTTATTATTTCCACATGTCTGGGCCAGTTTTATGGTTTAATTAGTGAAAAAAAATTATAATATCACACCAACAGTCAACAACAGAGGGAGAGGGAAGCTTCAGAAGGTTTTGGAGGTTTTTTAGCGTATTTTGCGGTCGCGTCCGCCATTAACGAATCGATTCGTTATTGTTTCGGAAATCGATTCGTTAAATTTTTACCATTTACGAAATTTCGTAAATATCGAACTTTTTAAAAGGAAAATTTTGTAATTATTTTAAATATCGAAACAAAAAACCCCCCCAAATACAAATCGATTTTAGAAACAAATTTTTCCGTTGTTACCCAGGCCTAGTAACCAGACTGAAGGATGAGCTAGATATGACTCTGTCTCCTTCTCTGATGGTCACCTATAGACACCTATTTTTTATAGGAGCTATCTGAGGTGCTGAATCCCATGGCCTAAAGAAGTGCAACATATTGGATAGGTCCTGAATCTGTTCTAGGTATTAGCCTGCTCTAAAACCTAGAGCAGATTCAGCACTCAATTGGCAGAAGCCACTAGCCTGTGGAGCATCATAGAGTTAGAAGAGATTACCAGGGCCATCCAGTCCAACCCCATTCTGCTCTGCAGGAAAACACAATCAAAGCACTCCCAACTGATGAAAAGACCAAAGAAGGTGGGAGTTAAAGATCCCTTCTCGGACAACCACATCCCGATCTTGCAGAAAGGAACTACTAAACAAAAATGGAGATAATAAAGATGTCCCCTGCAGTTCTCATGTACTACTTCCACTCTGAGAGTTCAGATTTCTGCAAAGAGGCAATGGCTCAGTACTTCTCCAGAATGACTTCAGTCTGCAATGACAGTCATAGAATCATAAAATCCTAGAGTTGGAAGAGACCTCAAGGGCCATCCAGTCCAACCTCCTGTCAATAAGCAGGAACATTGCATTCAAAGCCGCCCCAACCAATGGTCATACAGCCTCTGTTTAAAAGCCTCCAAAGAAGGAGTCTCCACCACACTCCAGGGCGGAGAGTTCCACTGCTGAACAGCTCTCACAGTTAGGAAGTTCTTCCTAATGTTCAAGTGGAATCTCCTTTCCTGAAGTTTGAAGCCACTGTTTCACATCCTAGGGCCCTTCTACATGGCCCTATATCCCAGAAGGTCAAGGAAGAAAATCCCACAATATCTGCTTTGAACTGGGTTATCTGAATCCACACTCAGATAATGTGGGATTTTCTGCCTTGATGTTCTGGGATATAGGGCTGTGTGGAAGTCTCCAGGACAGCAGAAAACAAGCCTGCTCCTTCTTCTCTATGACTTCCCCTCACATAGTCACCCAGCTTGAACTATATATACAGTTCTCTCCTCCAGTCTCGGTAGCAAAAGGTGCAATAAATCAGTACTTGGGATACAAAGGTGTATAGTTGGGGATAAGGAGAGCCAATGTGATATTTAAAGGATTGGACTGAGACTGGGAACATGTAGGTTGAGATCTTTCCTCAGCCATGAAACTCACTGAATGACCTTGGGCTGGTCATTCTCTCTCAAGCTAAGCTACCTTGCAGTGTTGATCTTTTGAGATGAACTAGAGAGGGCAAATCCATGGATGTACCTTGAGCCAGGACGTAAATGGAACAAATAAAAAAACAGATGAAAGCTAAAAGGGGAAAGAGTTGCATTTTAGATTTATACCACTAAAGCTATGAAAAGCACTGATTGACCCACTGATTAGTTTAGTAAGCAACCAAGTGTTTTCCAGATATATTTACCTCCTTCTCCCTTTAGCCCCACCCAGCAGGATCAATGGTCAGGGATGGTGGGAGACACAGCTCCGGTTATCTTGGGGGTGTCAGAGTTTCCACCCTAGGAAAGGAAGACAAGGGTGCAGAGAAAAAAGCTAGGAGGCTTCCCTCTGTCTGAGAAGACTTCCATCAATAGCAAGCTGAGGAGCTGTATCCTGCTGGGTGTCTCCTCTGTTCCAGCAGTGTGCCACCCAAAGGTGAGATGGGACGCAGGTGCCAGCTGCCACTGCCCTTTGGCAATTCCTGCCTCATCTTCTGAACTTTAAAGGCCAGCGCTCCCTTGTTGGGGAGGAATGATGATCTGTGGCTGATGGCAAACTGAGAGGCTGAAAGGTGGCAGAGAAATTGCTGCTGCATTTTTTATGACCTCGACTGAGTGAAAATGAGGCACATGGAGGTAATGGGAAGGTTTGTGGTGAAAAAAATGCAGCATGAAAAGACAGGCTACTGTGAGAGAGAAAAATGGGTGCTGAGGAAAGGCCATAATAGTGGCATGTGGATTTGTGTACAGGTGGAATAGCTGATCTTGCTGACATTGACACAGAGTGCCATATGCTGTGGAACAGGTGCACAACACATTTGGCTTCACCAATCTTTGTGTCCATGCATGTTTGGGTTGTTGCTTTTTGATCTGTCATACTAGGGATCTGAAAAACCAAGGGTCAACTATAGAAACCCTGTGGGGCAGGGAATACTGTATTGACCTCAGAAGAAGGCAATGGTAAATCCCTTCTGAACAAATCTTTGTAAACCCCCCCCCCCCACCCCATGAGTCAACAGTTAAACTGACAACACATAACATAAGCTCATAGAACAACAAAGCAGAATTTGTCCAATTTTCTTGTTTTGGACTATATTTTCCCAAATCCCCCAGAGTACATTGCATTATATAACTTTGATAACTGGGGGACTCTGGGAGTTGTAGCCCAAATAGGAACTTTGCTGAGCTTTTCAACAAGACGACCTGTTGGGCCTAAGCACAATGAAACTGTCAGCTCCCATCTCAAAAACCCACAGCAGATCTTACATTATAATTCAGGGGAATATAGATTTATCTTTCCAGTTGAGACAATTCTGTGTACATCTTCAAACTACATGTCCCAAAATTGCAAAGGATGGAGGCATAGCACTTAAAGCAATTTTTCATTATTGTGGAATGTGGATATACCTTTGGATTAGATGGATAAATAGTCTGGTTTGTTTATGTTGGTTGTGATATTGTAGAGAGGTAGGTAGAACATTGCATGCGGCTCTTTGAAGTTGTAGAACTTGTGCGCACGGAGATATGTTCCCAAAGGCATCCAGATTCAAGCAGTCAGCTGTCACAGAAGGAATATGCTTGTGGAGCCCCATTAAAGGGAACAGTGTCCAAGAGCAGGTTGACTAATTTCTCAGGCAATGTATCTACTTGAGAATCAGTGTCTGAGTTTGCCAGCTGATACAGGCAGAGACAAATAATGGAGAAAAAGAATCAGGTTAGCATTGACAAAACCCTTTTTCCAAGTGTTCAAAGTATTAAGGTTGAAGAAGGGCTAGAGTTCAATAGCAGATTAGATTTAGATTTGGATGCTGTGAATAAAGTCTAGCATTTCCAGGTAGGTCTCAGGAGATGCCTGTCCAGCCAGAAGAGTTGCTGCCAGTCAGTGTGAACAACATTGTGGTACATAGGTCAATGCTCTGTGCATTTATATGGGAGCACCCTAAGCTCTAGTAAAAGGAAATGTTGCTCCCACTGTAGAGATGGGGGAAATAATAAAAATAAATACTAAAAAGAAAAATCTGTGCTTTTCATAAGTTGAGAAATCTTGATGAGAAGAATCTTGCACTAGAAGAGTCTTTGTAACTTAGGACTTATTCAATGCAAAATGTACATAATGGTGAGTTCAATTACTATTTTCTGCACAAAATATACTGTTTACTGCACTGAAAAAAGACCATGTATGGGTTTGGTATAGGAAAAGTCTCAAATTGTGAACAGGCTTCAAAGGCTTTCATGAAATGGGAAGAAAATTGCTCAGATTACTTGCTGCTTCCTTAAAGAAGAAATTTATTGGATAATTACATTCCTATTTATCTGTGAATGTGGTGGGATACAAAATGTGTATTGGAAGAGGGCAGAAATGAAGACCGGGAGAGATAGATTGTCTGTGCATGTAGCAGGAAGAAGTCTTTTTTTCCAGCACTGAAATAATAACTCTGGGGGGAAAAACACCTCTGGCTGTGCAAGAATTCAAAAGAAATAATTGCAAATAAGCACAGAGCCCTGGTATAATAACAGAAACCCCTGAAAATATAGATTTTGTACTTAAGGAGAAATTTCTGCATTTCCAACTCATTCACAGCATTTTAAGGTATGTATATCCACATTTATGATCTTCTTGAGAAGGGATAAATATTGTCAATAGTATCAGAAAGATCTATTTTGCTGTGAAAAAGATGTAAGAGAATATGAGCATGAAGAAACAGATGGTAAGCAATGTGGAGGAAATGTGAATGTCTGGCATAACAGGATGGTGCTGAAAAGGAAGGAGTTCAAGGTTCAGATCCCTGCTCGGCCATAAATTCACACTCTCTCCCAGAAATCCTATGATAGGATTTGCCTTAGGGTACCTGTATGTTGGATATAAATGGAAGGCACACAATAACAGCAAAATAGGAAGAAATGGTGTAAAATATCTAGATCTTTTACTGGATGGTAGGTACAGCATAGTTAAGCCACTTTGTCAAGGCTCTGTCATATTGAAATCTGGGATTTGTAGAGTTCAAAGACATATTCATAATAGTCTGTTTCAGCATGAAGAGATACAAAGAAAAAATTAATATGTTTGAGACTGAAAAAAAGAAATTTCATAGATGACAGTATCTGATGAAGTGCTCTGAAGTCCACAATAGCTGATGATTTGTAGTTTGGTAAGGGACTCAGAAACATCTGCTAGAGAGAACTGCAGTCCTAGATCATAATGTTAGCGCTCTCTAACAGGGAATTATATGCATTTCAGCACTACTACTTTCAGATTCTCATAGAATGCATGCTTGGCAGCTACAGTGCTATAAACCTGTTGCAAATCCGCAGTGAAAATACATTTCTCAACTCTCTGTTCCCATGCAGGGAGAGGTACAGTTTGGAAAAGTGAAAAGAGTGTACCAAGGGAAAGGTAGTGAACTGCAAAGTTTGATATGAAGAACAAAAATGTACTTTGACTTCACTTGAGAAACAAAACACCATCATCACCCCCAAACTTCTGTTAATCCACAAAATAAAATGAAAATTGAGAAGAAGAACAAGGGGAACAAACATTAACGGAAAAACAGGAACAGAGAATGCATCCATGCTATATAGTTATAGTATCTTCCTACCACTTGAACTGCTGTACCTCCATCCTATAGACCCCAAGATCTGTTGTTTCATAAGAGTTTTAGACCTCGTAATTTAGTTTAAGTACCATGGATTCAGTGGTTCTACCTATATGGCAGTGGGTTGGATGAAATGGCCTTTGTGATCGTTTCCAACTCAAAGGTTAAGGTAAAGGTTTCCCCTTGACATTAAGTCTAGTCATGTCCGACTCTGGGAGGGGGTTGCTGCTCATCTCCATTTCTAAGAGCTGACATTGTCTGTAGATACCTCCAAGGTCATTTGGCCAGCATGACTGCATGGAGTGCTGTTACCTTCTTGCCTGGGTGGTACCTGTTGATCTACTCACATTTGCATGTTTTCAAACTGCTAAGTTGTCAGAAACTGGAGCTAACAGCAGGAGCTCACCTTGCTCCCCAGATTTGAACTGCAGCTCAGTGGTTTAACCCAATCGCCATCAGGGGCTCCAACTCTATGATTCTATAAATACGACTTGATCTAGTATGAACTATTGGAAGCACAGTACTAATCCTTAGAGCAATGAAAGAAAAAGTGATTTTTTTTTGTAACTGCTGAGAGTTTTAACAGGTTTATTACAAATTCTTTAAAAATATACTGATATCTTCAAAGGTTTGAGCAATGCCATGAACTGGATACTCCCAACATAGCCCTCTTGGGTTCAATAGACCTCATTCATATGAAAGTATGAACAAGAGTTCAACCTAGTAGTGAACTCAGAGGGATTGACTTCTGAGTAAGCTAGAGGAGACAGCAATTGGTTATTATGGAGGACATCCAGAAAATAATCTATGGAGTAATCGGACCACAGTGAAAACAGCTTCAGAGTTCTGATAGTTGGATAATATTTGATTTTTTTAAAACTTAGATATAAACTTTGGGATGTTCAAATATATAATGAAATAATTAAGATATTATTGTGGTTGGCATCCCGTTAGACAATTACAGCACTGTAAGTTAAATGTTTTTGCTGTTTTTCTTCAAGTTGTTTCCAAGTTATGGAGACTCTAAGGTAAATATATCTGGGTTTTTTTTTTTCTGGGACTGAGAATTTCTGACTCACCCAAGGTCGGGCGTGGGCTTTCATGCCAAGTGGGGAATTGAATCTTGGTTTCAAGAGTCATAGTCCAATGCGCAAACCAGTACATCACGCAGGTTCTCCTTAGGTAGACTGACAACCTTGGAACTGCTTTGTGTTGACATTTGCTACCATGGAGCTATTGCCATGACAGCAAATGTCCTCAAATCTGCCTTGAAAGCCAGCTATTTAAAGTGATGGAGTTCTGTGGTGTTGGTGAACAAGGTGATGCAGGACAACATGACCCTCCTGCCATTAAGGGATGGCATAAAGTGCAAAAGTAGGATCTGCTCTGGGGTCCTGTCATGACAGTTTGTCACAAATTGTTTTCTGGAGGGGTAAGACCACATCTGTTGTTTCGTAAGAGTTTTAGTCTTCGTAATTTAATTAAAGTGCCATGGATTCATTGCTTCTACCTGTATGGCAGTGTGTTGGACAAGATGGCCTTCGTGATCTTTTCCAACTCTAAGATAAAGGTTTCCTCTTGACATTAAGTCTAGTTGTGTCTGACTCTGGGGGGTGGTGCTCATCTCCATTTCTAAGCCAAAGTCCGTAGATACCTCCAAGGTCACGTGGCCAGCATGACTGCATGGAGCACCATTACCTTCCCACCTGAGTGGCATCTACAGACAATGTCAGCTCTTCAGTACCTATTGATCTACTCACATTGGCATGTTTTCAAACTGCTAGGTTGGCAGGAGCTGGGGCTAACAGCAGGAGCTCACCCCACTCCCCAGATCTGAGTGATGTACCCACATTTACATGTTTTTGAACTGCTAGTTTGACAGCAGCTGGGGCTAACAGTGGGAGCTCATCCTGCTCCCCGGATTTGAACCGCTGACCTTTCAGTCAGCAAGTTCTGCAGCTCAGCATCATGGAACCCCGATGCTGAGAATTGCTGACTGGCTTTTATGGTAGGTTTCAAGGGTTGGATCAGAAACTGCAGTGTAGTGACAATATTGTAGCAGCCATGCCTCTGATGCCAGATCTTTGCCTATGGAATTAAATATAGATGGATACATTTTAGGAGATAGGTGAATATATGAATACAAATGCATCAAGAGGTTGCAGTTCAAAGAACAAGAGACCTGCAAGAAAATGACAGTCATTCTGTTTAAAGTTTCTGCCAGCCAGGACATTCCCTAGGATACTCTTGTTCCATTTTGCACGGTCAACATTTGCAGTTATTAAATGGAGATTTTCTGTTCTACTGAAAACTGATGCAGGCTATTTGGAGATACCTCAGCAAATCGGGAGTGCTTTGAGATAGGGCAATCTCTCTTTATCTCTCTTTCTTTTTCTCAGTTGCTCTCTTTTGTCACCTCTCACCACCTTGAATTTACTTTGAGAGGCAATGACACTCAGTAATGTGCAACATTCCTTTTGAAATATATTGATGAAATAATACCTATTTAGAGATAAGGAATGGGCCGATGATATGGTTGCTTCTGCAGGAATCACGTCATGTCAAATCCCGGAGACAAATGGAAGTATCTACCGCAATAAAAATCGTTAAGATAAAAATAGGGAGATATACACCTTTTTGTCAAAAATAATGAAAGATCTTCATGTTGACAGGAAGATAGAAATTGGATGTATTTATTCATGAATGAAAAGGAGCAAATTGCCAATGCTTTCCATTTTGACCATAGCCTGCTGACAGTATTGGATTGCTGTGCCTACCTAAACACATCTAAATGTACCCCTGTCTATCAAAATTAATGTACAAATTTTATCTAATTCTCTATCCTCTCTTGCACAAATATTTTTGTTCATGAAACATCAAATGGTCTCTGGCTCCTGGAAAAAGGGGGCATTTTTCTAGAATGTTCTAGAATGCCTCTTGAAAAATCAAAGAACACATATGTTTCCAAGTATCAATGAAGACAGATATGGCTTTGAAATGTTCACTGTAGCATAGATATACCTTGAGATGTGCCATTACACACTACATTTTCAAGTAGGAGATACTTAATGCAATCAGGTCTGAAAAGGATGGCAAAGATCATTTAATCCATGAAGAAGTACCCAACTAAAGCACTCTGAAAAAGTGACCATGCAATCTATGTTGAAAAGACATCCAAAGAAGGAGAATCCATCACTCCTCCAAAGCATATTCCATTGTTGAATAGCTCTTATTAACCAACGTGTAAATGGGATCTCCTTTCTTGCAATTTGAATCCATTGGTTTGTGTTCTCTTCTCAGAAACTGCAGAAAACAAACTCACTGAACTTTCTACATGACATTCTTCGGGGCCAAATAGGCTCTGGCTTGGAAGCCCAGCATTTCACCCCTAACAAACAATTAAACCAACTTTATATGGAATTCTTATAAAAATATGCAGTGACAGCAATTGATTGACAAAGGGCTATGACATACAAAGAGAGAGCAAGCACTATTTCCAAACTATACATGTCACATTTGGTCTTTGTATTTTATTTCAGTACTAGCCGTCCCCTGCCACGTGTTGCTGTGGCCCACATGGGGGTTCTGTGTGGGAGGTTTGGCCCAATTTTATCGTTGGTGGGGTTCAGAATGCTCTGTGATTGTAGGTGAACTATAAATCCCAGCAACTACAACTCCCAAATGTCAAGATTCTATTTTCCCCAAACTCCACCAGTGTTCACATTTGGGCATATTGAGTATTCTTGTAGAGTTTGATCCAGATCCATCATTGTTTGAGTCCACAGTGATCTCTGGATGTAGGTGAACTACAACTCCAAAACCAAAGGACACTGCCCACCAAACCCTTCCAGTATTTTCTGTTGGTCATGGGAGAACTGTGTGCCAAGTTTGGTTCAATTCCATCGTTGGTGGGGTTCAGAATGTTCTTTGATTGTAGGTGAACTATAAATCCCAGCAACTACAACTCCCAAATGACAAAATCAATTTTTTTGAGTGAAGGGCATACATTGAGTTGTTAGGTGTCTTGTGCCCAAATTTGATGTCAATTTGTCCAATGGTTTTTGAGTTCTGTTAATCCCACAAACAAACATTACATTTTTATTTATATAGATTCTAGTTGTTATCAAGTGGTGCCCCTGGTGGCAGAGCTACCAAACTTGCTGACTGAATGGTCGGCAGTTCAAATCTGGGGATTGGGGTGAGGTCCTACTGTTAGCCCCAGCTCCTGCCAACCTAGCAGTTCAAAAACATATAAATGTGAGTAAATCAATAGGTACCACTCTGGTGGGAAGGTAATGGCACTCCATGCAGTCATGATGGCCACATGACCTTGGAGGTGTCTACGGACAATGTCGGCTCTTCGGCTTAGAAATGCAGATGAGCACCAACCCCCAGAGTCAGGCACGACTAGACTTAATGCCAAAGGGAAACGTTTACCTTTACTTTAGTTATTATCAAATCAGCAGAACATTATACTTATTCTTTTGAGAGCTGCCTTGGGACTTAATTCAGGAAAAATTAAATGAGATAAATAAAGTAAATAAATGTTAAGGCACTTTGAAACAAGGGTCAAAAAGTTTAGTACATGTTGACATAACTTAAAACCGATAGGAACCTATGGCATTTTCAATATCAAAGCAAACTGTTTTGTTCAGCATGATTCTATCTCATCTGGGCTTTATGGACATTTTTTGACTTTCCCTCCAGCATTTCTTCCCTACTTTTAAACTCACTTTTAATGTATGTGTGAGAGGTGCAGGCGGGAGAGAGATTGGTTTGTGTTTCCTTAGTGTAGTGGTTCTCATCCTTTGCTCCTCCAGAGGTTTAGGACTTCAGCTCCCAGAATCCATAATCATTGGCCATGCTGGCAGAGGATGGCATTGGCGCTGAAGTACAAAATAGTTGGAGGAATATAAACTAACAATCGCTTGCTTTTAAAACTGAGAAGCTGTATCTTTCCTATCAAACCTTCAAACCTTCAACCTCTGTACCACATTGGCTCTCTCTTTTTCTGTGGTATGCATTTGGCTTTAATACTGAAAATGGAAATATTTTCTCCCTTTTTACCCTTGTGCCAGTCAAGGATAGCAGTATCAGGGAATAATGCCTCTTTGAATAGAGGGATCGTTGCATGACTTGAACATCAGGGCTTAGATCTTGCCTCCATGGCTTTTGGTGCCCTGCTAGGCACTTTTACATGTGAGCTAATTGGAATCCCAATCGCAGGGCACTGAGGACCATCTGTCCAGCAACTGCTGCTCAGCTACTACCCGCTAGCCGTCAGTCTGGGTCATGGGTCATGTTTGCAGTCCCAGCAGTGAATAGCAACAACATCCCAGAGCCTTGGCAGCTTGGAAAAGCTCCATCCATTCTAATTAGCCTAGCGACACCAAGCCAGGATTCTTTCATAAGGAGACCAAGGACACAGCTTCAACTGTTTCCCTTGTGAGCATCCTTTTACTACCCAATACTTCCCAGATAGGTATTGAGAATATCTGGCCTGTGGGGAAAATGAAATAATGGACTGGGGAATGACCAATGAAAAACACAGAATCTAATGAAAGGATGGCAAGGCTGAATAAGCTTGGAAGAATAAGTATGGGAAAGGTTGACTTTCAGTACAATATTTAGATCCCTGGGTAAAAATATGGAATAAGAGAGGTCAATATGTCCCACACATGGATGGCCCACAATGTGGTGTGTGCAGCAACTGGCTATATGTCTTCTCTTCTGCATCTCAATTTTTATGTTCCAAGCTGATATAACTGACTTCTTAAGCTGTGGTTAAAAATAATTTGCTAGAAATGGAAGCAAATCCTACAGAAGTGAGATGATTATGGATGAAAAAATTGAGAAGGGCCATCCTATCCTGTCCCACTCCACTTGGAACATTCAGTAAAACAGATTTATTTTTAGGAGAGCATTACCAAATAGATTCAAGTGTACTCTTCTGTTAAAAAAAGATATTTTGCTTTACTGGAGATTTTCACAAATATAAGTAGGGGTAAGTGGTCTTTTCTAATTTTTCCCTTCCTATATATCTATCTTTTCCAGAGAATAGAGAAATGCTCTGGAATGGAATGAGAGAGAGGATGATTGCAGAAATTCCTGCTCTTCTCTTCATAGAGGCATTTCCTGAATGAAATAATCCTCCTTGAACAGATGGGGATGAATTGATTACATGCATGATGCATAAAACTTTCCTGAAGTTGTGCAGCAGAGACTGGAATGGATATAGGTGGGTATGTGTTGTTGTTATTGTTGTTATTGTTGTTGTTGTTGTTGTTGTTTTAGCACACTGAGCTTGATTGCAGTTTGGATGCAGGTTGGTCACACTTAAAGCAGACCCATTCAAATCAGTGGGAATTATGTTAAACCATGGGTTTGTTCACATTAAACAATTATTAAATTAGTATTCCACTTTAATTGCCATGACTCCATTTTATGGAATCCTTGGATTTGTTGTTTGTTCAAAGGCATCTGAGAAACTCTCAGGTTGGAGATTCTGAAGGCTCTTCCCTACAACGGAAATCCAAGAAGTCCTTAGGATAGAGCCATGACAGTTAAAATGGAATACTAGTGCTATAATTGCACAGTTTGGCTGAATATTGGGAAGATCCATCCTTTGGTCCCCCCCCCCCCCAACTATCCAAACAGACCTACTCTAGGTGTGACTTAATCCAATCATTCTGATGACCAAGGGGAGCAAATAAAAAACTGGCACTGGTCTTTATTTTGAGCAGGCTGGCATCATCTATACCTGGCCCATTTATATGCCAAATGAAATGGTTTCTGACAAGCACCTTTCCTGAGACTGAAAGGAGGGACACTGGGTCATTCCAAAAGTTTAGTAAGCATAACACCCTAAACCAACAGAATTGTAAAGAATTTGAAGAGGTGGGGATGTAATCAATGTTACAGCCTTCCAGTTTTAAAAACAAAAAATCTCCACATTCAACTCTTTTGAACTATCAACAGATTATTATTTTTCAACATGAACACTCCAATTAGATAACAAAGGTAATCACTCTCAAGATACCACTGACATCCAATTGGCCATCCTTGTCTGAGTGAAGTCATTTAATAAAAAGGAACATATTGACAGTGTTGATTCAGCAAGTTCCTGTTCATTCAATGGATCTACTGTAGTTGGCACTAAAAACTGGATTCAGGCTTTCTGCCAACAACAAATACTGAATTTCTTTCCCAACGTTACAATATGCGCTAGATGTACACATAATTTCAGAAGACCCATTGAAATCATAAAATCATAGAATAGAATAATAGAATCATAGAGCTGGAAGAGACCATAAGGAGAAGACAAGGCTGAGGTTTCATCCCATTTCACGTGTTTGAAAGGGCAGGGGAAACAGACTGAATGCCCTTTCAAGCATGTGAAATGGGATGAAATTAAAGTGAAGGAATAACAGCAATCCTGTCTTCTCCTTTTGGTCCATAGTTTGGATAGAATCCAGAGGGGGAGACAGCAAATACACCATCAATTTCAAGTCACCTTGAGATGGAGGTGCAATCCTACAATATGAGACAAATAACCACTTAGGAGGTTAGTAGACCAAGGAAGGTGAAGTGAGAAAAATGACAACAAGGTAGTATGGATGAAGCTGATGAGGACCTGTTTCCCAGGTTTCCACACTGTGGTGGCTGAACATCTTTTTTTGCTCACCGGACTGAGGGTGACTTCCCTGAAACCTGAAGGGCTTGATAGAGAGACTGAAAAAGCAGATTAAGCTAATGTACCACACTACTTGCCCTTTGCCTGACACCCTGATACCCTTCATCTGTCCCAATTTGGAAGGGGAAGTCCTAACTAAGCTTCTGGCATCCCACTATTTTCCCTGCTTTTTTTTTTAAATCTGAGTATCTCTTCTTCCTTCCCTACCATCATCTTCAGATTACTTTAGCTGCTACTCACTGAGCTCACAACACAAAAGTAGTGTTACACTCAACTCAGCAGCAAAGAGAGAAGGGAACACAATCTAGCTCTTTCCAGTAGGCTCAGGTAAAAACAAACTGTTACAGCCTTTGTTAGGGTGTCTTTGTTCCCATATTTCTTGGCCCTTTTGACCACATTGTGATGTTGCTTGTCCACCCATGTTCCACATATCATCTGGGAAATGTTGGAGAATATGATGCTTGCTGGCAGCTAGCATAGTGGAGCAGTTTGAGCATTGGACTACAACTTTATAGACAGAGTTTAAATTTCCCGGTGCGCCATGAAGCAACTGGATGATCTTGGGGAAGTAGCACTCTGTCAGCCTCAGAGGAAGACAATGACAAACCTCTTTTGAAACTACGTATGTTTGCCAACATAGGGTTGATAGGGTTGACATAGGATGGAAATGACTTGAAGACAAACAACAATAGCATCAATGCTGTTTACTAATGACCACATCACATGAGGTACTTGCGCTGGTTTGCCTATACTTTTATGATGGAGCCTGTCAGTTCCCATCCCACGATGTAGAGCAGGGGTCCTCAAACTAAGGCCCAACTGCCAGATACGGCCCTCCAAGGTCATTTACCCAGCCCTTGCTCAGGGTCAACCTAAGTCTGAAATGACTTGAAAGCACACAACAACAACAACAATAACAACAATCCTATCTCATCAACCAAAAGCATTATTTCCCATTGGAATACTAATAAGTTTATATTTGTTAAAATTGTTCTTCATTATAATTATTGTATTGTTTTTAAGTGTTTTTCGCACTACAAATAAAATATATGCAGTGTGCATAGGAATTCATTCATATTTTTTTTTCAAATTATAATCCGGCCCTCTAACAGTTTGAGGGACTGTGACCTGGTCTTCTGTTTAAAAAGTTTGAGGACCCCTGATGTAGAGCAACATCTGTTGTAAAAGTATAGGTGAACTGGCGCATGCTACCACATTGGCCACACAGGAGACTTCCCTTGTTCAATAGAAGTCAACGGAGAGAAGCGGGGCAGCTGTCGCTTCCCCCCATAGGATGGGGTAATGGGTGATTTGGGTGATGTAGAATGTGGGGCAATGGGTTCCCCACACCCCCAACAGACTATTCTTGCGACCAATCTGATGAGGTCATGAGTTGGGTTGCCTATGCTAATGGGGGATCACATCCCATCACTAGTTTTACCTTAAAACTTACCTACCAGTTTAATCAGCTTTTATTAAGGGACATTATGGTGGTAGGGAGGCAGTGTCTTATTCTTTATCCTCAGACAGAGTAATTTTATTGTACAGCATAGGAGCCAAGATCAGGTGTCTGTAAGATGCAGATTATTTTTACCTTAAGGAAGGACCGGCCCAGGAAGTTCACTTGTTGAAATCCATAATAATAACCTAATGCACACTTGACTCTCCTGTATGTTGGCAGCCCAGCAGTCTAATCAAGAGACTTTATAAAAGGACATCACCATCCCATCTGTCCTGGGGACATTGTGGCACTCTCTCTGGTGTGCTGCTCCCATCTCAAGCACGAGCCAAACCAGAGGGCCATTATTCTCAACAAATGTCTCTAATCACTGAAGACTGGTGGTTGAAAAATTACCGGGGAAGGTAATTGAATGGCAAGCAGCCCAGAATAGGGATGGTCCGTGCTCATTTATCAGAAGTATTTGGTTACTCCTTGCAGGTTCCTCCGGGGCTGGGGGAGGGGGTGTGTGGGAGGATGAAAGAAGCTTGTTGATAGGATTGATTTTTTGAAAAAGAATTGCAAATATGATGTTCCCCTCCGGCTGATTCATGCACGAAGTCTACAGAGGCTACCCAGAACAACAACCTTCAAGGCAAAGCAATCCATTCCCTGACTCACCTTCTGCAGAATTGGTCTGCTGCTTTGGGGAAAGGCCAGCATGAAACTGCTGAAGCCAAGCAGAATGTTTGTTGCTGCTAAAAAGACCTGCAAACAGACAGCAAATGCTTGGGTGGTCATTTAAGGGCTACTTTACGGCTTTGGAGCAGGCACCTGGACCAATGTAGCAAGTGAATGCTGCCAACCAGGGATAGTCAAGTCATTTTAAGCTTTAGATTTTCATAGAATCATAGGATTTTTTAGTTAGATCATATAGTCCTACCCCTGTTATGCAATAATACCAAACTACAGCATTACTGAAATATGGCCTTCCAAGCTTGGCTTAAAGATCTCTAAAGCCTGAGAGTCTACCAACTGCCAAGGCAGTAATGACACTATTGAACTGCTCTTGTAGGAAAGCAGCTTTACATAATGGTTAGATGAAATCTCTTTCAGAATCACAGAATAATTGAGTTGGAAGAGACCACAAGGAGCATCCAGTCCAACCCCCTGCCTTGCAGGAAAATATAATCAAAATGATTATTTATTTATCGTGTCATCAGCAACCATTGTATTACAATTCTAACAGAGCAAGACAAACACAGAGATTAAAAAGAAAAAGAAAAAAAAAGAAAGAAAAAAAACCACACAGATTTTGCATATTTGGTATTTGGTTAAATGTCCTTTGACCAGTATCTGGCCACTTGGAGTGCCTCTGGGGTTGCCGCAAGAAGGTCCTCCATCGTGCATGTGGCAGGGCTCAGGGTGCATTGCAGCAGGTGGTCAGTGGTTTGCTCTTCTCCACACTCGCATGCCGAGGATTCCACCCTGTAGCCCCATTTCTTAAGATTGGCTCTGCATCTCGTGGTGCCAGAGCGCAGTCTGTTCAGCGCCTTCCAAGTCGCCCAGTCTTCTGTGTGCCCAGGTGGGAGTCTCTCATCTGGTATCACCCATGGATTGAGGTGCTGGGTTTGGGCCTGCCACTTTTGGACTCTCGCTTGCTGGGGTGTTCCAGCGAGTGTCTCTGTAGATCTAAGAAAACTATGTCTTGATTTAAGTCGTTGACGTGCTGGCTGATACCCAAACAGAGGATGAGCCTCTGCCTACCCCCCCCCCCCCCCCAGAGAAGGAGACTGCACCATGCTCTGAGGCAGCATGTTCCAATGTTGAACATTTCTTACTTTGCGAAAGATCTTCCTAATGTTTAGGTAGAATCTCTTTTCCTGCACTTTGAATCCATTACTCTGTGTCCTAGTCTCTAGAGCAGTAGAAAATGTGACATCCTTTCAAATATTTAAACATGATTGTCAAGTCACTTCTCAGTTTCTTTTCTTGTAATGGAATCCATTTGTCCAAATTTCTGGACCAGCAGAACATCAACTCGCTCAATTTTCTAGATAACATTCCCTGAGGAATGTAAAGATACTTTGGAGAGCCAGTGAGGTATAATGATTTGAGTGTTGGATTATGATTCTGGAGATCAGAGTTTGATTCTTCAGTCAGTTATGGAAACCTATCTGGCAACCTTGGGCAAGTCACAAACCGTAGCCCCCCAAAAACTCTGTCACAGGTTCACCTTAGGGTTGTCATAATTCAGAAATGTGAAGACACACAACAACAAATCATTTTTATTTCTTGGTTTTCTGGTCTACAAATCTTTGTGGTAGTATGTGTCATGTCTGCATCTTGCTGATGTAATACGCATTACTTTGCATTCTTCAAAATGTGATATGACTGACTTGTTATGTTTGGCTCCTACTTAGCAGAGGCCCAAAGCTCTCAGGCCTGTAGGGTGGTAAATATGCTCTCAGTTTTACTACCTCATCATACAGGGCTAATTCCAGTGTGGCAGCATATACCAGTTAAACCCTCGGTCAGTGGTTCTCAACCTGTGGGCCCCCAGGTGTTTTGGCCCACAACTCCCAGATATCCCAGCCAGTTTACCAGCTTTTAGGATTTCTGGGAACTGAAGGCCAAAACACTGGGTACCCACTGGTTGAGAACCACTGCCCTGGGTAATCCACAGAGCTTGCTGGCTCCCCTCAAATGATACTGGTGGGGCTCCATGGATGATCTAGGACAGAGCCAATGCATGCAGCTACTGCTGCTGCAACATGAGAGGCTTCCCATGTTGCCATAGGAAACAATGGGGGGAAGCTGTGTGGTTGACGCTTTCCCCCATGGGATCAGCAAAATTAGGAGCCAGGTGATACGGGGCATGGGGTGGCAGGTTCCCCCACCACCACCACAAAGGTTGCCAGATTCATTTTGATACGTGGCAATTCCAGTGGCCATATAACAAACTGACTATTACAGAACTTATTCTGTAATAATAAATAACTTCAACTCCTTAGGTGTTACACATGAAGGTCAGACCACATAACATCTACTGGTGGGCTATTACAGAAAACAATTACCTGAAAACAAGATTGAATCAGCTGTCAACTGGGATTGGCTGCAGTTCTCTGTTGAGGATACACTAGCAAATCTGGGTTCACCAAAGTGGACCTAATAATCTTTAAGTTTCTTTAAATAAACGTGATAAATAAATCCATGTTTCATCTTTAGGGATACTCAGTGTATGAGCCCAGAAAAGGCCAACCTATGTGAACAAATTATGCATAAATATATAAACTGCATCCACCCAGGGGTTTTTAACCGAAGCATGTATATATTAGTAAACCATTGACAACACAACCAAACACAAGCCTGCCTAAAACCAGATGCAAGCATATCTATGCTCACATCAGAACTTGCTTTTGGAGAAAGACATACGTTATCATTGGAGATGTGCACTTCAATAATATAGAAATGGGGGAGTGGAGAAGAAGACATGAAGGAACCCAAGACCAGGCAGTTGTAGTATATTTGATCAAGATTAGGATGGAAGACATAACTTCATTTTACCTATTGCTTCTCATAAAATCACAGCGTTGGATGAGACCACAAGGAACATCCAGTCCAACCCACCCCATCTCCCAGCCCCCCACCCCAACTATTCAGAGGATAGATATGTGCAGCATTCTCATATTATTTTCTACTGGATAGTCCACGTGAATAGATAGTCCACGTGAATTGTTCTATTCGTTGCTTGACCACTGCTTGTTTGATCATTACCCCAAATGCCTCCACACTCCCATGGGAAGCTATTCAGCAGGACCAGGGGCCAATTCTCACCTCGTTTGAGTCCTTCTTGCTGTTTCCTGATTTCCCCATTGAGTCCCCCAGGCCATACTCCTGCTTTATTGACCATATTGCTTAACAGTCTCGAGGCCCAGCCACCTGCATAGCTGTGATTAAAACCATCCAAGCCGTTTGCCACCATGATGACATTTAATCAATGCCTTGTCTTCTGCAGCTGTCAGGCTCGAGGCCGCACTGCTCATATGCCTACGTCTCCTTTGGCTACATTTCCCAGTGGGGAGAGATGCCAATTCCCAATGCATAACAAGCCTTCTCTGTCATAATTTAGCATGTTTGGGAAATTCTCCTGATCCCTTCTGTTTCCATAATTCAGAAGAGAATAGGACTATCCTTTTTAGAATTATCTGGACATCCAGAGAAATTTGCTCAAGGGGAGAAACACATCTGTTGGTCTCTGGTACACCCAGTACCATGGTAACTAAGACTTTGCTTGTTAGTCTAGAGCAGTGGTGGGAAACCTCTGATCTATGAATAGATATGACCCAGAGGGACTCCTGTCAGCCCCACCAGTATTCTCAGGGGCCTCATCATCCTTGAGCATTTATCCACTTTAATCCATTTTAAATGCTGAGACTGCCTCCTGCAGAATTCTGGGGTTTGTAGTTTAGGGGAAGGCTTTAAACTTGTTATCCAGAGAAGCCCTAGGCCTCCCTAAACTACAAACCCCAGAATTTTGCAGGAGGCAGTCACAGCATTTAAAGTGGATTAAAGTGGATAAATGCTCAAGTGTCATAGAATCATAGAGTTGGAAGAGACCTCGTCGGCCATCCAGTCCAATCCCCTGCCAAGAAGCAGGAAAATCACAGAGCACCCCCAACAGAGGGCCACTGTTAAGTTACGATGTTCATAATCATAATCTGGGCTGTTCCAGTAGTCCTTGCACATAATTCTTTATCTGTCTGTTGCACAGGTTCTCTAAAGGCTTGATCAAAGAGCCACATTTTCACTTTTTTACAAAAGGTCAGGAGGGAGGGGAGTGATCTAATATTCCTAGGGAGGGAATTCCACCACTGAGAAGGCCCTGTCTCTCGTACCCACCAGTCATGCCTGCGAAGAAGGTGGGACCGAGAGCAGGACCTCCCCAGATGATCTTAAACTTGGAGGTGGTTCATAAGGGGAGATCCGTTTGGACAGGTAAGCTGGGCCAGAACAATTTGGGGCTTTATAGGCTAAAGCCAGCACTTTGAATTGTACTTGGTAGCAGACTGGCAGCCAGTGAAGCTGGCGCAACAGGGGGGGTTGTGTGCTCACTGTATGCCACTCCAGTGAGCAATCTGGCTGCTGCCCGTTGGACCATTTGAAGCTTTTGTATAGTCTTCAAAGGCAACTCCATGTAGAGTGCATTACAGTAATCTATTTGGGATGTAACCAGAGCATAGACTACCATGTCCAAGTTTGACTTCCCCAAGTTCAGGCACAGCTGGTGCACAAGTTTTAATTGTGCAAATACTCCCCTAGCCACCAGCGAGACCTGGGGTTCTAGACTCAGCAATGAATCCAGGAGAACTTCTAAGCTGCAAACCTGATGATCGTTAATAGGTAACAACCAACTGCGATTAACAGTTATCTGAAGATGGGTATAGCTTATCTCAGTAACAAGAAATCTGGAGGAGTAGGGAGCTTTAGCTGAGGAGATGGAATGACCTGGGGTCAAATATAATTATAATGTGAACCAAGAACATAGAGGGGTGATGTAATGCTTAGATCAATTGACCAATGAAGGATAGTCCATGAAAACAGTGGGAACTTTCTGCACACAAAGCCCATACTTTTTTCATAAAAAAATTATGTTTATCATATTGGTACATTTTGGTTGTTGGGAAATTCTTTCACAAGCTGAGACTGTAGGGGCTGCATAGTATATTTTGTTTTCTATGAACCAGGAGACTTAGAAATGGGTTATGTAAGGACTGGGAATTGTTGTTTTTCTTACAGGAGACTGTAAATAACCAGCTGGTATCTAGAAGTCAAAACTTCTATTGAATTTATTAGCTTCATGGAATTTTTCCAGTATATGTACTCTGCAATAATGATTTGGCCATCTTGGGGAATAGAATATTATTACTCATAAAACATATGAGCTTGTAGTTCAGAGCACCTATTCTCCTCAGATTTGGATTTGTCAGAGATAAAAAAATAGTTGGATCCTTGATTCGCCAGGCCTGTTCTTCTAATGTCTCATAAAGCATGGGAAGGGATGTTCCCTTCAGAATAGTTAAATTACAGTGTTTCATGGTGGTCATCAACTTAGGTGGCTTTATGGATGGGAGGAGATAGACAGGCTGAATGAGGATAAGATAATCACTGGTGACTAGTTTATACATTCTACTTATAAAATAAGAAGCAGTGAAGTTCCAAATGTCAGTCACTGGGAATCACATTGGGTCAGTGGTATTGGCTTTAGGTCTTACTTGGGACCTTTCCATAGGCATCTGATTGGTCAATGGATTATACAAGGTCTTTAGTTTGATCTAGCAATACTTGTCTTTCGCCCTCTTCTTTCTAAACCGATCTTCTAGAGCAGTGGTTCTTAACCGGCGAGCTGTGGACTACCAGTGGGCCACGAGTATGAAAATCTGGTCTGCAAGCCTCCTTTTTATTTTATTTTATTTTATTTTATTTTATTTTATTTTATTTTATTTTATTCTGCTCCTTTTGCACCACCTGCCACTCCTTCCCTGCCACTGACCATGGCCTATGTTTTGTATCAGAAACTTGATGTGGTCTGTCCAATGAAATTTTCTGAATCAGCACCCCAAACCAAATCTAAGGTTGACCAAAAACTGATTTGAAACCCTTTTGGTATTAATGTTGGAAAGTGGTCCCTGGTCAAGTAGTCTCTGGTCAAGTGGTCCTTGGCCAAAAATGTTGGGAACCACTGTTTTAGAGTATTGTGCCAAGAGATTTAAAAACCAAAAGGCTTAAAAGAAATCTTGCATTTTTTTCATCTTCCCCCAAACTGATTTTTTCAATGGATGTATATCTTGCTGTACACTTTACAAGATGCCATAGAAAAGTTATAAATACATCATTCGCAAATCAATCAATAACCAGATGAGGGTGGAAATGACCTCTTATTCGCCATCCACTAGATGCTACCCAAATCATCCTTACTGAAACTGACCTCCCTTCTTGTGATGATCAGCACGCTCCAAACTCAGATAGATCTCACAATTCGTTGACATTCTTCCGACAGACTGACTGATTTTTTTCTTGGTGATAAATGTCATCATATGCAAATCTAGCAATTATATGCAGATTCAATTGATTAATCAATCAACTCACACTCATACAATGACAGCCCTAACTGGTATCGATTGCAAAGTTTGATTAGCAATTCATTTCTCTTTCCAATTTGTTCAGTATTCAGAATGAGTTCTTTCTCTCTCCCTCTCTCCAAATAACCCCTTGAGCACCGAGGCAAATATGATCAAGGAGAGCTCATATCTAAATTATGGATCAGGTTCCTCTATGCTTGCTCCTTCAGCCATATATCATCACAAATGAAATCAAACTCAAGGAAATGTCTATATTATCTTTGTTATTGTTCTTGTTGTTGCTATCACTACCTTTAGCTTGACCATAAGGTGGCAAGTTGCAATGAAAACATGCCCTTTCTCATAAAACCTGTCCTAAAGAACCATTAGTTCTGCACAAATCATGGTTTATTTTCAACAAGAATCAGACTCACTTGAAATGACACATCTTAGTAGTTCTATAGTGTGGTGGCCATCAAAAGATGCATCCCTGAATTTGGGTCCTTTCTTCTTCTCCGATAATATCCAATGAACTATGCATATGTAACATAACATCAGTACATATCTATTAATGAATAGACTTCTTGTCATGATGGTAAAATATTATTGCCAGGAGTATATTAAATTTAGAATTCCTGTCAACTAGGCTTGAAAGCATATCCATTTTTAGCTGTTGTCTTCGTCCCATCCGGCTTCTTTGGCTGGTTTGGGTGGCTGTAATGGCAAGAGCCCAGCTGTCATGGCTCCCCGTCCGTAACAGGACCATGTGGCAGCCGGTCACAGATCCTCCTCCTCTATTCAGCATCACAATGGAATATTTTTGATTTTCCTTTATTTTCTTGATTCTTTTTATTTAGTGAGACTGGGAGTTGGGGATGTGTGGGTGGGGTTCGCGCATGGATTTGGGGGCTTGAAGAGTCACTCTTTTAGCTTCTTTTTCTCCTTCAGAAAATTCTTCAAAAAGATAATAATAGCTAATTATTAATAATAGTAATCCCAGCAAACAAAAGAGAAGCCTCATTCTCAGAAAACTACTAGTTACCTCTCCTCTAGAGGAGAAAGTAGAAACAGCTTTAAGGAAGCATTAAACCTGCCTGAAGCAGAAAGGAGATTGATGCATGCCACTCCAAGCAGGGCCTGTAGCAGAGAAAAGAGAGAGCCTTTTAAAGGAAACCCAGGGAGGATAGGTCTAGGTCATCACTCTTCCTTCACTCAACCTCCTTAAAAAGCCTCGGAACGCTTTAAGGAAGCATTAAACCTGCCTGAAGCAGAAAGGAGATTGAAGCATGCCACTCCTGGCAGGGCCTGTAGCAGAGAAAAGAGAGGGCTTTTTAAAGGAAGCCCAGGGAGGATAGGTCTAGGTCATCACTCTTCCTTCACTCACCCTCCTTAAAAAGCCTTGGAATGCTGCATGCATGCTTCAGGGAGAGAGAGAGAGAGAGAGAGAGCACATGCCTGCCTGCAATGCCTGTCTCCTCTAGAGTAGAAACAGGTTTAACAAAGCATTAAACCCGGTCTCCTCTACAGACAGAAGGGAAAGGATTGCAGAAAGAATGAATCTAAACTCTGATGCTTTTAATTCAAGTCTTGATCAAGGATATAAGGATAAAGGATGCCTAAAATGACAGGAAGGGGAGCCTGGGTAGTCTCTCCCCCCTCCCCAGATAATGGGCCAGATAGGGTATTTTCTTAACCTTGTTGCTGACACTCAGGCTCCCTTGAAGGAAAAAAGGAGCCTTGTAAGTTCCCCATTGCCACCAATGGGCTGGATGTAGATGTATTTTTCGGTTGAGGATCGAAAAAGGCTATCTGGCTACCCGCCTGTTTTTGGGAGGCATACGAAAATGGATACCTAGCCAGCAGAAACGGATCAAGATTGAGCCAAAATGCAGCACAGGCCTACTGTCAACCCTATATGCTGGGTAACACAAGCAGGATGGTGTTATGTGGCCTTTAAGGAGCTTGGAAAATTACTTCCTAAAATTCCCTGGCTACTTTATGGTTTCCTAAGGGCTCTGGATGGCCTAATGAAAGACACACTAGGAAGGCCTTTGATCTGATACTCAGAGTGCTTTTTTTATGATGCTCATGAACATGAACACTGACCTGCTTTAGTTTGCAACACATTGTGGGCAAGAGCAAAGAGACAAGGTGGATCTGCTGCTTTGGACATGTATACAAGTTCAATTCAGGAGTTGGAATTCAAGAGTAAATTGCATGTTATAGATAAAGTCTGCTTTAGGACACAGTGGGATGGAGTACAAAAGTATTGGGTATATGCGTGAGGTATATGTTTAACTCATTCTCCATGTGTTTTCCTCCTATCCAAAACATTCCTCCTCTTAAATAGCATCTCTCTCTCCAGGCTGACTGCATGTATGGGTTGGGAAATGCATCAGAAGATGCTTTTTCATCTGGTTTACTCTGACAGCAAAAGGAAGAGAGTCAAATTTATAGGCTGAATGTTTTTTCCCCCATCTATTTCTGTCCTACCATCCCCACAAGTCAGAGCAGGATCTGCATTTGGCAAAGCATTCATTACAAACAAAACAATCAAACCACAAAACCCATCATTAGGAGCTTATCACCAAACACTTTCATACTATAATTGCACTGCGTGAGTCTCAGCTTCACTTGACACTTCCTGCACCATGTCATGGCTCCCCAGTGCTCTACTCTGCTGCCCTGTGTGGCATCATTTGGAAAATGGATTGGAGAACTGTACATTATAATTTAAAGGGACTGGACAAATAGGGGAGAGAAACCACCAGATTGAGAGTGGGAAGATGGTAGTTTTCTCTATTATTTTGTTTTTCTGGGTTTTTTTTAACAGTCACCTTGTCACCCCAGTCTCTTAAAAGTGCAGTTTTGAACCCAAATAGTCAATGGTCAGATGTTTCTTGATCTCAAGAGAAATAACTTATTTTGGAAATATAAGTTAAATGATAAGGAAAAACAGAAAAAAATCAAAAGACCCAACAGTAGGTGCCAAGAAGCTAATGCATTTATACTTAGTTGCTGTGAGTTTTTCAGGCTATATGGCTATGTTCCTGTAGCATTCTCTCCTGATGTTTCACCTGCATCTGTGGCCGGTGTCTTCAGAGGTTCTGTTGCTAGTGAGGCAAGTGTGTTTCTTCCTTTCTGTTGAAATTGCCCATGTGCTTGTGGATTTCAATGGCTTCTTTGTGTAGTCTGACATGATATTTGTCAGAGTGGTTCAGCATTTCTGTGTTCGCAAATAATGTGCTGTGTCCAGGTTGGTTCATCAAGTGCTCTGCTATAGCTGGATTCTCTGGTTGAATTAGTCTGCAGTGCCTTTCATGTTCTTTTGAGTCATGTTTGGGGGTTGCATTTGGTGGTCCCTATGTAGACTTGTCCATAGCTGCATGGTATATAATAGAAACCTGCAGTGGTTCTCAATCTGTGGACCCCAGGTGTTTTGTCCTACAACTTCCAGAAATCTCAGCCAGTTTACCAGTTGTTAAGATTTCTGGTATTTGAAGGTCAAAACATCTGGGGACCCACAGGTTGAGAACCACTGGGTTAGAGGATCCCTCTTATCTTTTGATGAATTTAGCATTTGTTGAATTTTCTTGGTAGGTCTTTGTAGGTTGTGTTTCTTCATCAGTTTCCATATGTAGTCAATGGTTCCCAACCAAGAAGTCAGACTTCTCTAGTTGAAATCCACAAGCATGTGGACAATTTCAACAGAAAGGAGGAAACCATGAAAATGAACAAAATCCAGCTACCAGTATTAAAAAGTAAATAAAGAAGACCACACAGAAACAGGGGAACTCCAGGCAGCAAACAATCAAGTGCCACATAAACAAAGGATGCTTCCAGGCAAACAACAACTAGGCTACCTCTATGCAAATACCCCCACTGATTCACCTTGCAGCTACAAGACTACTCAATGCTAATCAAGCTTGCTAATTACAACTTTCACACTTGCTTTACACAGACAAGGGTTCTTTCTCCCACCCTGGACATTCCACAGATATATATACACACCACTTGCCTCACCTCCAACAGACCAATGAAGAACTAGCTGTGGGTGTCCCAACAGCCATCCTGTACTACCCGGGTTCAGGTGTCTTGGGGATATGGAATGACTGTATCCTCCTTCCTCCTACATTCCTATCACTATCAGCTATAGTGACAAAGAAGTCTTATGCTACGTGATTCCTTTGCCAGTCACACGGCACGGGACCAGGAAGGAGGGGGCAGATAAGTGCCCTTACCACCACTGCAGATGGCAGCAGCAGAGATGGATAAGGGGTGGCATTTGAACTCCTGAGCAGTGCTGCCAAATTGTTTTTGGTACAATTAGGCAGTAGGGACATCATTCCTCTGTGAAGGCAGTTGGGGTTTCCATATCAAGTCACAATGTGGTTTCTGCAGGGTTCTGGCCTACATTATCTTTCAGTGTAGAACTATCCTATGATGTTCTGGGAAGTACGATCTACAAGGGAACCTTCCAAAGATCTCCATTATTATTGCATGCGGCAATTTAGGGACCTCATCAGATGAGCTGTGGAAAACAGGGGAAATCATCTTAGCACAGCGTCTCATAGTATTCCATTTCAAAACAGATTGTTTAATTTTACAATTCCCATCAGGCACATATGTTCCCCATCCTTTCCCCCATTATGTCCCACGTTTGGAACTATCACATGGGTGAGTGCCGTTCCTGCTCTTTTCTATATATTTTTTTTAAATTGGGAAAATCTTCGAAATCATGAAACTCTGAAACCTTGCAGTACTTTAAAGGAGGAATTTCCAAATTCTCCAGCTACTGCCTACTCAGAAGTCCACAAGTCATTATATCACAGTGGCTATATCTTTCAATTGTGCAATTTTTTTCTAGTGAAATTAACATTTTTTAAAAACCACCCAGGCTCATATGGAAAGACTTGGGACAAGGATTGGAGCATAAATGCTTACCAGAAGACCATCCATAGGAACACCCATTGCTCCACGTCATTAAATCAAAACAACACAGGTCAAACTGACAGATACATTCACACATATTTTTAAGAGCTTTATTGTGTTTCCAAGAACATCAGGAGCTAAGAAGACAGTTTCTTCCCATCTCCCCCCCCCCCCCCCCCCCCCCCCCCCCACACACACACACTTCTACATATCATGGACAAAATGCAACCGATAACATCCAGAAGTTGTTTTGTGTCATGGAAGGGGCTCCGTGGCACTTCATTGGCAAAAAGTCTTAGAAGTGTGTAGAAATGGAGGAGGACTTGCATCTGATGGGGCCCTAGGGGAGAACTAGGTTTTTTTTTCTTTTTCTGGAGATCTCACCACCACCACTCTGAAATAGCGAGCCTAGATGTCCCATCTGTCTCTCTTCTATTCCTCCTAAGCAACCCTCATCTAAGAATATTGTACTTCAATCTGCAGGTATCACTTTCCCTCAATAAGTCATTGTGATTTCCAAAGTCACCATCAATGATATTATAGTTTTTATATAATATTGTAACTGTAGAGTAACAATCATATAAACTCAGGTGTAAGGTTACCTAATGTGTTCTTTGAGGGCATGTTTTGATGAGGGCCATGCTATGTATTTTTCTAGGTGTTCTCCCTAGAAATCTCTAAGTCTTCCAGCATGGCCAGAAGAAGTTGACCACACAGTCACACTAAAGAATCCTAGAGCAAACATGTTAATCAAATATGTGAATAATCAAATCCAGAAAAGTCAAAATGACAAATGTAGTAGAATGCTTGTACATTACAATGGATTTTGTAAAGTTCATGCTGTACAATATAAAGTATAGTATTACTAGGCAACCACTGTCTTGCAGCCACCGCAAACAAGGTATCATCAGTAGATAAGCTTCACCTATCTCCCCCCCCCCCCCCCCCCCCCCCCCCCCCCCCCCCCCCGGCACAACTTATGTTCCTATACAAATAGTGAATCTGTGATTAACGAAGAACTTGGGTAAGCAAGGAGTTACCTGGAAGCTTTTGGCATTCAGATTTTTCTGGCTTTCAGAGGCCACCTTCAACCTGGAGTCCAATCCCTTCATTAGCGACTCTGTATTTCGGACATACTGCAGATCCCGATAGGTCCGAAGGTCCAGCACCTCCATGGACTGGGAGATGTTTTGCACCTGCTCAATGAAAGAATGACACAGAAATTAGACACACTGCAGAGTTATAAAAAAATCAAAAACTTATGGGTCTAAAATTTACATGTTAATCCAAAAAAAAATTAAAGGTAGATTTTGTAGTACTACCAGAAATATTTTTGCAAGGTATTATTTATAAAGGACTGGATAGTTATTGATTACTTTTTTGATATATGATAACAACAGGAGGAGCAACAGTACTGCAAACCTGTAAACGGACTGAAGCACTGATAATAGAAGAATGGTTTGTTAAGGCTTCTGAGTTTGGCCAAACTTCCAACGTAATGTAGATTTGAAAGGATAATTCATGTAGATGGCCCATGTGGCCTCTATTATTCTATGACTCTATGAACTGAAGATTTTCTGAAAGACTGTAAACTGTTTATGAACTAATAACAAAATAAACTGTGGTTATAGTTATAAGTAATATTCGTAGAAATATTTAGTGAGATCTGTACTGGTGAAATAACATATATTTCTTTTTCTTGCCATTAGAATGGGACTGTATCAGAACCCTGTTGTTTTAGTGATATGCATTTGCCCCCTTTCCCCCTTTAGATGCACTGCCTGAGGGATGGTTGAATTTGAAGCACACAGTCACAGGGCTATGATCAGTTCCAAATATAGGATTTCTTGTTAGTGGGATCCTGACTGTAGGATATTCTTTGCAGGAAACATCCATGATATCAACACTACAGCATGCTAGCCTGCAAAAAAGGTCTTTGATTTTCCAAGGAATTTTAAATATAGTTTTGATCTCAGATGTTGGTTTGGGACTGTTGTGCCATTTTTGATGTGGCTGAAAATCTAGCTATGGTCACTTCCCCACTCCAGATGCATCTAGACATTTGGATTATAAACAGGGCCGTAGTGAGAAAAAAAAATCGGGTAGGGTTGAAAATTTCGGGTGGGGTTGAAAATTTCAGAGGGGGGGGGTTGAAACCTGCCTCCTAGCTCACGCTGAAGCCAAGAGCACAGCAGGGGGCAGAGCAGCCTTCAGTAGCCTGCAGCTCCTCCCCTGTCAACCACCTCCACCAAGTCTGGCCTCCTTAATGAGAGCATTCACCCCCCCCCCCAAATCAGATTGCTTCACTACATTGGCTATTGCTGCAAGTAATGACAGTATGAATAAATTGTCAATATTTTCTTGAGATAGTGCTTGTGGTTCTGGAGGAACTCTTAATTTTTTGCATCTCATAGACTTAGCATGGGGATTTGGTTAAACAGTTAAAATTCATGAGTAAACTAGGTTTTTTTTAACCTGAAAATTTTCGGGGGGGGGACCCCTAACCCCCACCCCCACCCCCCACCCCTCCGGCTACAGGCGTGGTAGCTGCGGCAAATGGAAAGAATAGTACAATACACTGAGAATGCACCAAGTTGCTAAAGGCTGTAGCAGTCAGCAAACCCCTCATCAAAGGCAGTGGGATGCATTTGGTACAGTAAGTATGATGGAGGGTGTATCTATACTATCAAAGTAATGCAGTTTGCCATCACTTTAACTGCCACTGCTTGGTGTTACAGATTCATGGGAGTTGGGCTTTTATAAGGTCTTTAGCCTTTCTGCTAAACCTGTGGTCCATGGACCACCAGTGATCTGCAAGAACTAAAATATGGTCCATGGCCTCACCATTACTACACCATTGCAACAAGAGCGAATCATCTCGCAAAACCCTCTTATAGTGCCGAGGCTTGTTAAATATGTTTTTCTGTGGGCTAACAGATGGTGACTACTGAATGACATATGTTCTATATCAGAAACTAGTGCTGATGTGGTTTATCCAATGCAATGTTCTGAATCAGCATTCCAAATAACCAAACCGAACCAAAAGTTGACCAAAAACTGATTTGTAACCCTTTTAGAACTAATGTTGGAGAACCGTCCCTATTCAAGTGGTCCTGGTCAAAGAAAAAAAAAAGGTTGGGAATCACTGTACTAAAAAGTGATGGAATCTCACCAAACTGCAAATCTAAGGATTTCATAGCATTGAGACAGAGTTATTAAAGTGGTGTCAAATAGCATTAATTCTACAGTGTAGAAGCATCCCAAGATTGTATTGTAAACTTATTTCCTTATTCTTACATGCAGTGCTTGCAGAGCAAGATCCCTGCCCCAAGGAGCTCACTTAAAAAAATAACCCAAGAGAAAGGAGGCAGGGAGGGCAGGAGCATACAGTGAAGCCATATGCTGTCGCATCTATTGCACGTGCTTAGACTAGAGAAGAGTCTGCATTACAGGAGTGCTGCCTTCATTTGGTGCTGCTTACTGCACCATTATTGTTTTCATCTTTCATTATTACTGTGTTCTGTAATGATGCCCATTTTTGGAAAGACAGACATTTTTAAAGTGAAAAGATATGCATGGGCATAGGGTAAACCCATGTATAGGAAACATTCTCACCATAGCCTTCTCCCACAACAAACTTTTGCCCCTCTCTGCATCATAACACATTCACCCATCACCTGCTGAGCAAGGTGGACATTGAAGCACCTGAGCCAAGGGTGCTTGGTGGGTGGTGTACTTATCCTGGCTCAGTCTCCAATACACCCCCTCCCCCATTCTAGATCAAGGATGACATACTCTCTTATACTAAATATCATAATTTCCCAGGCAGCATAGGAAATGACTGCAAGGATTTTGGTAGATGTTGTACAAAAACAGAATTTTCCCCCAAGATTTGTAAAAAGTGATGAGTGCTTTCACACCACACCACACCACACCCCCGGCACCCTAAGAATTCCACCACTACAGAAGGTTAGCTTGAGGGTAGGAAATGGATACAGCAAAAGGGAGCCTTCCTTCTTTGACACAGAATGAAATATTCACAACCTTCAAACCCAGTGAATTCAGAGCTAAAAGGACAGAGAAGAGAAAACTGTGCCACTTTGCACCTTAAATGAATTGTTAGGATCTTCTTTTGAAAGAAGGCAAACAAGGCACCTCTGCAATAAATGAGGATTGAATTTGGATTATAAATCCCACCACCTCTGTTATTGATTAAGTTATTGATTAGGAGTATGTCGTCAATTCTCATCTGTAGCAATTGGAGTTCCTGCATGTCATCCTGATGATCAGTCATTTGGAGAAAATGATTGGTTGTCTCTGCCTTTAAGAGAGACTTGTTCACTGCTGGCTTTCACTCTTTCCTGCCCTGAGAGTCCACAAGATTGCATCTGGAATGGGACTGGGTGATGTGTGGCCTTCTCCAGTTTTTTATCCCGCCCCTATGCCCCCTGTTTTTTATTCTGTGCATCCTGCCTAGCCCATCTTGATTTATTCCTTGTCCGTAACTGTTATTTCATTTCATACCTGATGTTATATCCCACTGTGTTGGTCTTTCCTTTATTGTTTTTATGTTATTGTTTTTATTGTGGTACATTATTTTAATTTTATTTTAATTTTAATTCAAATTATTATTTTGCTGTATGTATTTCATTTGTTTATTGTATTCATCAGGCTTGGCCTCATGTTAGCCGCCCTGAGTCCCTGAGGGGAGATGGTAGTGGGATATAAATAAAGTTTAATAATAATGATAATAATAATAGACTCCAATTCCCATTAGCTCTAACCAGCAGAGTTTTGCTGGCAGTTCTACTCCAGCAAAACCAGGAAGTGCTCCCATTTCCCACTCAGACAGACCAAGGACCTAATCATATTTACCTTTTTTAGCATCCTAGGACACTGCCAGGATGCTGAGATGATGAAGCCTACCAGAGCCCATCACAGGATACAGGACTACTTCTGGTGGGGCTCCGTCCTCACAGTGTCCTGGTAGCATCCTGGGACAGAGCCCTGAGAACATAGGAGGCTTCCCATGTTCTCATTCAGTAAGTCAAGGAAAGCACAAGGAGATGCCAGGCAGCAATGGTTTCCCCCATGGGATGGGGAAGGGTGCAATGCGGGCAATGCAAGGTTCAGTATGATGGTTCCCCCCACTGCCCACTGGCTTTGCCCCACTGACCCATCAATGTCTCCACCATTCCCCAGCTTGAGGATATCAATGTGATGAGGTCCCAAGGAAATGTGTGTACACAAAATACAAGATGACCAGGACCCTTTTAGCCATGTGCACCCAGACTCCCACTATCACCTGATAGACTAGTTGTTTGGTTCACTAGACAAAGAGTGAAGTCTTTGTGCTGAGAGCTGAGTTGGAGCCTGCAGTCTGCAGCACCAGCTGGAATTCAAGCTTCCATTCCCTGCTTTGCACCCATGAAATATGGATGATAATGAAACCAGACTGAGCTGAATACTGATTAGACTTGGGCAGAAGAGTGGGGTGGGAGAAGAGGGAAAGAGCCACCTGCTTATCTTTTTAAAGCGCTGGAATGATTAAAACACCTCACTTTTAATAAGGTGGCTCTGCAACAGAAAATCTTAACCCAATGCTAGCATCACAGAATCCTAATAGAGTAGCAATATTGGTATGCAAAGGTGCTATATTGTTTAACTAGTCTACAGATAAGGAAATGGTATCATTGGGACCTAGGGAGGAAACTAGATTGGAAACAAGTAGTTACCACAAAAATACTCAGTTGTTTTCCCCTTCTGAAACATCTACTATCACTCACTCCTTGTACAGATGCCACATACATTCTGTCTTTCCCTGACTCCTTGCTTCACACCATTTCATGCTGATGCTAGTGGCTGGGGATAGAGGAATAAGACACCAGGATATAGATATAACAGGATGGTCAGTTCCATTACAACCATAGCTAGTTCCCCAAAGTGGTATTGCAACTTCTATCATCCCTGATCATAGATGGGGGAGGTTGGCTTGGCATCGGCCCGTAGCCAGGATTTCGATTCAGGGAGGGGGGGGGACTGAGTTTGTTTCGGGGGGGGGCTGAGTCTGAGTGTAAGAGGGTCTCATTACCCCAATACCCCCATGCATATGGGATATATTGAGTATGGTGATCAGATCATGATATGAATAAACATAACAGTTTAAATAATGCACCAGTAAAGCCTTTTTGTGAACCACCATGAGAATTTCGGGGGGGGGGGGGCTGAAGCCCCTCAAGCCCCCCCTCCCCCCCGGCTACATGCCTGCTTGGCATGATATGATTGCAATTTCATTTTGGAGATCTGTGCTTTTGAAATACCAGATATAACAAAGACATTCTGAGTTGGAAATCAAAATGCTTGATGATTGCTCTGAATAGCAGTTAACAGCAGTTTATGATGACATTACATCCCACAAGCTTCTGACATTATCTCCAATCACTGACTGGAGACACAAGATAAGAAAATGTTCATTGACAGGGAAAACTCCATGGAACAGAGTTGCGATTTGCACCCTAGGCAGATAATGCATGGAACTGAGCTCTGCTGCGCAGCTGCTGAACCTGCTGTACGATGGCTTCTTCTTTATACAAATGCATAATGTTGTTCCACATTCCTCAATCTACTATCTCTAAGTCTGATTGATCTAAACCTTTGGCAGGTTTGATGCCAGTGAGGCAGTCACTCCAATCCAGGTTTCAACCCAAACACTAAATGTATTGAAATCTACCCCAAAGTTTAAACTAAGCCCAAAATGCATTCATAGCCCACTAACATCAATGTAACTAGCTTCCAGCAAGCTCAAAGAAACAAACATCCTGAGAATGAGGACCAGAATACAGAAAAAGTCAAACTCTCCTCACCCCCGCTGCTTTCATAACCTTCATTATGAAAATCCTATTGCTTCCAAACAAGACTTAAGAGTAAGTAGTTTTCTTTGGACTAAGACCAGGAAATCATCTCTAGCTGAGCTTGGAGATGTTGTTGACTGTATGCAATTGGCATGGAAATTATCTGCAACACAAAAGAGGAATCTCTGTGATACATCACTGACCTTTTGATCCGTGTGGTATGTCATCAATACGCTTCCTTGAACCACTGAGAAGGGTCCCTTTTTGCATGTCCAAGCTTTGCAGCTGCTTTGGTTAAGGAACCTGCCAAAAGTGCTGATTGTTCTGCCAAGGGAGGAGAAGCCTCATATTGGCAAAGCAGATGAGACACCATCCACGTGGAGGGCTGCCAAGGTATTTATGTTTTGTCAGTTTGGTTTTTCATTACCAGAGGGTAATCTCATCAGTGGATTCTTGCCAAAAATCCGAAGAAATTGGATCCCAAAACATGTTTCACTAATAGAGGCACTGGCTGTGTGTGTATGATTTTCAAAATTCACTCCCCACCTGACAATGAACTCAAAGGTTAGCTATTCCTATCCTCTGTATCAGTTTACGGAGGCAGAGCAACTTTTCCAGTCTGCTGGGGTCTTGTTAGAGCCCCTCAACACATCAAATGAGCTGGCTATACATTTGCTCATGTACCATTGCTATTGTTGTCATGAAAATTTGGTAGCAATTTTGTGGACTTTATGCTACATCAGAATTCTCTTCCCTCCCTGCAAGCTTTATGCAGCCCAAAGCTTCTTTTCAACGTCCTTTCAAAATTCCCAAGTTACCCATTCCCGGGACTGAGGTAACCTTGAAGATTGGTAAAATGGGAAATCGCCCACTAGAAGCAAAATCACTTTGAAGTCGTAGGATAAGCATCTCTCTTCTTTACAGAAAGGAAGCCAACTTCAAGAAACTATAAACTTGTAATTATTGCCAGCTTATATTAATGTATCTTCCCAGTCAATGGTCCGGTCTTATGCACTTTTTCTCTCCTTTCTTTTTTTCTTGTAAACACATCTAAACAGCTGAATCATTTTTAAAACTAAATGACCATGATAGGAAAGGCCTCAGTTTTTTAAACTACAGCACTGAATTTTGGCATCATTGTGCAGCAGTGGTAGCAAAATGAAGCAACAGATACTGTATGCTGCCCACGCTGTGATCTATGATGTTCAAAGTTCAGCCAACCCAAACTGGCACCCTCCAGATTATTTGAGTGATTATTCCCAAAATTTCAGACCATTCTCACAGTTGGCCTGGACTGAGGAGCCAGACACCAAGTAGAGGAAGCCCGCCCCAATTTGAACTTTCAACTGTTCTAGGTTAAGGTGACTAAATTCCTCGGACCTCCAAATAACACAAGACCATGTCACTCACAAGCATCCCTTCCTCTTTCATCTCATCTCACACTGCAGCACAATGTCTATAGCCCCAGGTTAAAAAGTCATTGCATGAAATTATTTGCAAATGCAATTTACTTGTTCAATGGCCCTCTGTGGTGTCTTGCCTAGCACATCAGCCAATGGTACCATTTCCAACTCAACAAGCATTTAGGAGGCAGGGTGCATTCACACAGTAAATTAATGTCATTTGACATCACTTTAGTGCTCATGCCTCAATGCTACGGAACCTTAAGATGTGTAGTTTGGTGAGGCAAACAGCTCTCTTTGGCTGAGAAGGGTAAAGGCCTTGCAAAACTAAGGGCCTTCTCACACACAAAGTGGGAAATGACTGTCAAGTAGGCAACCCAAGGCTTTTGGGGACATGCTACATACTGGATACATAAAAACCAGATCACACTCACAGTTTTCTCCTTCCCATATCTAGTAAAATAATGGGCTTAGACTTTTTTCATGTCAGGAGTGACTTGAGAAACTGCAAGTCACTTCTGGTGTGAGAGAATTGGCTGTCTGCAAGGATGTTGCCCAGGGGACATCCAGATGTTTTACCTTCCTGTTGGAGGCTTCTCTCCAACAGGAAGAGAAGCCTCCAACAGGCTTCCCACATGACAAGCTGGAGCTGATGGACAGGAGCTCATCCTGCTCTCCAGATACGAACCCTGACCCTGCTCTCCGGATATGAACCCCAACCTTTCAATTACCAGTCCTGCTGGCACATTGAACCACCAGGGGCTCCTTATGGGCTTTGACTGATTACACAGCAGATGGATGACTCCTCACAATCTGTCTAATCCTCCCCCACATCACAGTTCCTGGGATGGGACACAAATGTGGTGGTGGTAACTGTTCCCACATTTCCTTTCCTGAGCATGCACATCTCCCAGAACAGAACCATGGTAGTCAAAGTGGAATCACAGCATCATCATCATCATCATCATCATCATCATCATTAGAAAAATTCATATTCTGCCCTTCTCAACTTGAAGGGGACTCTGGGCAGAGCACAGCATATATACAGCATGCATTCCATGCTGGAACATAAAATAAGTATAAATATATGCAAACACTAAAATCAGTAACATCTACTTTGAAATCAGTTGTTTAAAACCTCAAAACACCATGCTGGCTTCGGTCAGCGGAGAGGGTTTTCTCTTATTGCCTTATGTACTATGACGAGACCCTAAGAATTGCTGGTGACAACAGAAAGGTAAACAAACACATATCAGTTTGCAAATACATACAAATAGTGTACATCAGGGGATGCGAAGACTGGTAGAAAAGAAAATCTCATTTTCAACTAAACAACTTGTCTTGGCACATAGCCAAGTTTTCTGTGTTTTGTGTTGTTTTGTTTTTTTGCAAAAATGCCAACCTAATGGCCTTGTGCTTTTGTAAAGCTAAGCACACACATACCCAAAGCCAGAGCAAGTATGAGAAGTTATGGCTGAGGGATCAAAAGGACACAAAGATTTGATTCTCTGTCCTTTTTAAAGCCTGTAAAACAAGGCAACAGTTATTCTCACTCAGCAAGGCAATTTATACAATTTATGCAAAAAGCATTCTCGCAAATGAAAAACTCTCCGGAGACCAACAGAAAACATCTCACTGGTTTTCTAGGTGAAGAGAACAGAGCTGATGAACAAGCCAATTGAAGATTTACTACCACATTAATATCCTTCCCTTTCTCTCACTGTTACTCCTTTGCATAGTTAGAATGGATAAGATACTGAAGCACTTAAAAAGACAGTGAAAGCCCTGGGGTATAACATTGTGGGATATTTGGGTTATTTCCCCTTTTGCCATTGGCCTTGCCTAACACTGGAATGTGGGGACCCAAATAACTGTCTGAAACTGAATTTAGCCCTCACTTGAAAGGGTTGGTTCCTTCACCTCCTTTCAGAATATTGGGTGAGAGCTTGGAAGATCAAGGTTCAACTAAGCGCTTAGCCATGAAGCCTAGGCCCCTTCCACACAGCTGTATGAAATCCCACATTATCTGCTTTGAACTGGATTATATTGCAGTGTGGACTCAGATAACCCAGTTCAAAGCAGATGTTGTGGATTATCTGCCTTGATATTCTGGGTTACATGCCTGTGTGGAAGGGCTCTTTCTTGAGGTCCCATCTACAGTGCCATGATACAGTTTGAAAGTGCATTATATGGTCAGTCTAGATGTAATGCATTGTGTGACTCTACATTGACCATACAATGCCATTTCAGATTGCATTATATGGTAGTGTAGATGGGGTCTGAGTGGCTTTGGGCTAGTCACTATCTCTCTCCCAGCCTGACCTACTTATGATGATAAAGAAGCCAACGCATGCCTAACTTTGTACCAGAATATGGTACAAAGGTCGGCAGCCAGGCTTCTAACTGGAGCTAATTATAGGAAACATATGATGCCACTATTAAAGCAGCTCCACTGGCTGCTGATAAGTTTCCGGTCCCAATTCAAGGTGCAGGTTATGAGCTACAAAGCCCTAAATGTTTCGGGCCTACCTATCTTTGGGATTGCATCTCCCCCTATGAGCCAGCACGGGCTCTAAGATCTGCCAGGGAAGCCCTTCTCTTGCTCCCACCACTGTCACAAGCACAGTTGGCGGCAAGAAGGGAGAGAGCCTTCTTGGTGGTGGCCCCCATATTTCCTGTTGTTTTTCCTCAATGCGACTGTCACCCGGTACGGTGACATCAATAATCCAAACTTTTTTCTTTTCCACAATCGTGATGTCTGGTATATTGTGTTCCAAAACTTTGTCAGCCTGGATCCAAAAGTCCCACGGTATTTTGCATGTACATTTTCCATTATTATTATTATTATTATTATTATTATTATTATTATTATTTAAACTCATTAAACCTAAACAAAATTAACACAGTCACCCCCCTACATTTGCTGGGGTTAGGGGTGCAGGAATTCCCACAATGGTAAGAAAATGCATGAATACAAAATCACACATTTTTTAATCTGAGAGAACACTTCTGAAGACATTTGTAGGTCTTCCAATGTTACCATAATCAACCTCTGCTGGAAATTGATCATAGAATTACACTAGAGGACTTACAAATATCTACGGAAGTGTTCTCTCTAGGAATCTCTAGTTCTTCAAGTGCAACTCTGGCAGACATTGACCATAGTCATGCCGGACAACTTAGAAATACCTAGACAGAACATATGAATCAAATCCACGAATAATGAAATCCACAAAAGTGAAACCTGCAAATGCAGCGGGCCAGCTGTGATTTTTTATAAAAAAAACAATGTTTTTTTCTTTTTTTTCCTTTTTAAATAAAACTGTTTATTTTGATTATGGTACATAACAGAAAAGCAAATTGTGGCAGATATAATCAGGTACCAATATTTTTGACATGTACATAACTATCTACCTTATTCAATCAACTAATTAATTTTGACATTGAGTACAAATTATTATCATTTACATAACTTAATACACATAGACTTGCTATTTCTGCCTGTTTTCCACTACTTTCAGTCAAAGCTTTCTATTCAATTTTTTTCATAACATTCAGGAAATCAGTACATAGCATATTACACACATCAGACCATACACTCCTCCCAAAACCCCTATCCTAAACAAAATAAAACCTCTTCCCCACACCCATGCACCCTTCACCATGACTTCCAACACCGAAACACTATGAAGCCTTTAAGCCTATTTATCTATCCTTATTCATGGTAAACCTAAATTCCTAATGGAGCTCCTCTATATTACTGACTCTCTATTCAGATATGCCGTGGCCAACTTCCATTTTTCTAAAAAGTCCTTATTGCTCTTATTCCTCCTGTTATAAGTTAGTCTGGCCATTAGCATATATTCTCGCATTCTTTCCCTCCAATCCTTTTTGGTTAGACCTTTTTCCCCTTTCCAGTCTTTGGCTATGGTCAATCTTGCCGCTGCAAAGCTATATTGATATATTTCTTCGTCCTTTTGTTTGTTGTTTTCTCTATGTAGACCTAGCAGACACAATCCTGGGCTTTTTAAAATCTTGTTATGTAACATTTTATTTGTCTCTTTAATTACCTTGTCACAAAATTCCTGTATGATCACACAAATCCACCACATGTGGCGGAATGTCCCTTTCTGTTTCCTGCACCTCCAGCAAATACCTTGTTGTGATTTGTCTATTTTAGCCAATGTTGCTGGAGTGATATAACACCTATAAAACATTTTGTATTGATTCTCCCTAATTGAACCCGATAATGTGAATTTGAAATCTTTATTCCATAGGTATTCCCATTTGTCCAATTCTATTGGTCTGCCTAGGTCCTTGGCCCAGGATATCATTACTGTCTTGACTCTGTTGTCCTCCATGTTATAGCTTAGTATGTATTTGTATAATCTAGAGATTAACCCTTTATCCCCCTTTTCCCATATTCTTTCCAATTCTTTCCAACACATGCCCAGTCACCATTTCTTGTGTCATCTATCTTCTCTTTCTCAAGAGATCTGTATAATTCACCATATCATCTTGGTAGGCATTAGAATAGTCAGGTTAGATGACTTCTTTGAACTGGAGTGTCACAATCTGATGTGCTGTTGCAGGGAGGCACTTATGAATGCCAGACCATAGTTCTTAGACACCCAAAAGACACCAGACATGCTAGCTTTATCCCTGGGGCATGGTATAAATAGATCTGTATGTTTGTAGAGAGGGAGGGAGGAGATATGGACTGTGGTGTAGTTAGTGATAGTAATAGCAGGCTGGCCAGCAGTGAGCTGAGACCAGCTGCAGATGAGCACATCTTTGGTGTATATTTTTGAGATCTTCCATCTGTTTTCATTCACCTGAGTCAGGAATCCCACCTTGGTTCACAGAATGGCCTGTTGGATCTGCACAGTCCATTCTGTTTGTTTGGACTCTAACTCTCATACCTTTTTGGTTACTGTAGTATAAAAAACAGTTTTCTCAAGCTCTGTTTGAGAAGCTCCAGGGGAAAAAAATCACCTACTATTTCTTGAAAAGGCATTGCCCAATTGTGGATTTGGAGGTCTATTGCTTTCACTAACACATAAAGCAATTTTTGTTTTTTCAGTACCACAATTATAACCACTCATGTTCTGCCAGTTAGAAAATACTGTGTGAAGACATTCCTAATTGATTCAATGGGCACTATCTGCATCAGTAGATAGTGAAATGATCAGCCACACCGCTTTACTGAGGAATCTACTGAAATTATTGTAATTTGAATTTTATGGTAGCAGAAATGAATCTGGCCTCTAGTTTTGCAGCTGCTGAACATATAGCCAGCTTCATGCAGAGCCAGCTGGAGTAGCCTTTGTGAGGTAGCCCCTCCTTCACATCTTCCTCCAGCACCCATATCTGTGTGGTATTTTTTTTTTGGTCTGCATGCGTGTGTGTCCATAAAGTTTAGGAGTAAATAATCATTTTTAAATGTTAAGAAAAAGCATTAACAGGATGGGGGAAGATGCAAGTGCAGCTTTCAGTGAATAGCACATTTGGTCCTTAGATTTCTAGATCTCTGCTAGAAAGAGATATTAAGACAGGAAGGTGAACAAGATATAGCACTCACAACTTGATCTCTTACTGTCTAATATAGCCCTTAACTGCTTCTTAGGTTCCTTCTCTTGTGTTTGGGCAATGCAAAAAGCTGCATCATTTTCAAAAATTAATCACTTTCTTCGTCCTTATACATGAATACGTATGGTACATTCACCTCAAGCTGCAACCTTATTCATTCCTTTCTGTGAATAAGTCTCGTGGAACTCATTTATTTATACATTTCTATCTCACCTTTCTCCATATAGAGCAGTGGTTCTCAACCTGTGGGTCCCCAGGTGTTTTGGCCCACAACTCCCAGAAATCCCAGTCAGTTGATCAGCTGTTAAGATTTCTGGAAGTTGAAGGCCACAACATCTGGGGACCCACAGATGTTGTGGCCTTCAGTTGAGAACCACTGGTATAGAGTTGAGAACCACAGTTGAGAACCACTGGTATAGAGACTTATGGTAGCTAACAATAACATAATGGCACCTACATTATAAAATTCCACTGTAGATCTCATTTTCTGTTGCCTAGCTTACACAGACTTCAAATTCCATTTTCTACGTCTCCAGCCATGCTCAGAAAGGAACATGACCAGCCAGTGTGTTAAAGTTAAGCAGGTGTTAGTTTGGTGAGTCCCTGGATGGGAGGTTGCCAATGTCCAATTTGCCCCCCCCTCCCAGTTCCCACTGGATTGATACTCATGCTTCACTATCCACATCCTCTATAGGAAATTTCTAGACCCCCATGAATGACTCTATGTAACTCCTGCTTGAAATAATTCATTTCAGTAGGGTTCACTATTATCCAGTTCCCTGTTTCCACTGTATGAAAATATTCCCCACATACAGTACATTGTGAGGGAAGAAATGCAGGCAATAAATGCAAAATGAATACATGGGGATGTTACAACTCTGAGTGTTCATAGTGGCTGGGAGATCCTGGGAACTGCAATGTAACCTTTGCCTACCTATCAACTTGGAGTAAACATGAGCTACAATTTACAACTGCAGTTGCGAATGTTTAACCTAGTGTTGTGCATTTGTAATGTATTTGTATTAACAATTCATATGTATTGTGTAGGGAACACACAGGGATGATAAAAGTCCCCTAATCCAGATTTGTCATATAACAGTGAGATCAGTGGGGTCTGCTTTCCTGTTGACTGGAGTGCACTAGACTGACATTTCTACCCCACCTCCCAACCTATGAATAATCTCAGGTGTGAGGAAGCATTGTAACAGGTATCTTGCTTGTGACCACTGCAGCTGAGATTTTTGGAAGGAGTCAGGTAGACATGCCAGTCTGTTGCATCATGCCTGGCAAGACAACAAATGGCCATCACTTGCAGGGGCTGCCAGCCAAGTCAAGACTAAAAGGTGGGTCAGGAAATGCTATTTAATTTCATATACTTCACTAGTAGCTAGTCTAGAATCTCAGTTGTGATAAGGAAATAAAAGATTGGGAAAGTGTGCTTAGAAGAGTGTTTCACATTATACATAATTTCCTTGCCATTCGTGGTCATGGTCAACCCATTTTTTCTCCCTGCTCTTTGTTCCTCCCTGTTTTCTTTCTGAACCAACACTGGAGGTCTCAGCTTCCTCTTCACTTCTTGGCTACCCAGCAGCCTTTGCAACTTTAGCATCAATTATTCTATTATACTTTTTCCCGGCTATCCCATCCCGCTCTGCTGTTTTCTGGGGCTGCAAAGCATATTTAGGACAATTATGTAAATGCTGCCGAGAACAGGCTTCCCTCAGCACATTTTGAGTTCAAAATAACGACTTTTGCTCAACTCCTGTCTGCCGCTACTTGCTTTATTCCACTCCCCAGTTCTTTTCCCCAAATCACTCAAGCGGACCTCTCTTTTCCCACACAGCAGTGAGTTCCCTCTTCAATTCCTTTCAGCACAGGCGGTAAAGTTATTTTATTTCAAGGGCATTAAAGAGATGCAATTGCAGACCATGTTTATTTATTTATTAACAGTGCCCTTGCCGATACTTTATAGCCATGAACATGGCTTCTGAAGGGAGCTGTTTAAGAGGCATTTTGCTCCATGTTATAATAAAAGTTTAATCGGTTTCCGAACCACTCGCACTGTTCTTTGTGTGCCTGTGTGCAGCATGTGTGCCTTAAAAAGCCAAGATAAGAACAACTTTCTTGGGGACCCCTCCTGTGAGATAGGCAGAAGCGTCATTAAAACGCAAGTATACAGAGATGTAGAAATAGAAAGCAAGAGCATTCAAGTTTGAAAGACACCTCAAAACACAGCTTGGGAAAGCTAAAATGTTTGGACTCTGCCTCCCAGAACCCTCAACCAGCAAGCTATGTTGACAAGGAAATTCTGAGAGCTGTCTACCCAAAAAAAGGAAGTTTGTCAAATTCTGCCTTGAAATCAATGGCAGTGCCAAGAAGATGGCTTAGTTGATGAACAGACAATCTCATTGTCCAAAACAGTTGAAAATTACAACTCTCATCAGCTTCAGCTAGCATGGTTAATAGTGAAGGATTATGGGAGTCTGAACACCAAACATCTGGAGGACAGAGTTGCCCTCTCATGGCATAGCTTCTGGCCAGCTCCTGGTACAACACAGTTTCACTTAAACTTTCAGAAAGACATGATTCAACTTAAAACATGTTGAGGAACCAGATGAACAGTGGGTTCTCATATATTTTTTGATATCCAGCTTTCAGAAATCTCAGACAATGCAGCCAATAGACATGGAGTTTGTGAGTGGTAGTCTAGTAACAGCTGGATCCCCTGATTAAACTACCAATATATATGTGTATCATCATATGGATGGAAAGCAATTCTGTCCTTATTAAATGACCACAGTCCGCTAATTTGCATCCAGATTTTGTGGAACAAGACTTCAAAGATCAGTTGTGTGGACTCTAACTATATGCAGCTTTTTTCAAGAGTTGGCCCATATTTTAGCCTGAGAGGATCTCCTTGTATGAAGAAGGGGAAGAGGAGCACCAAGATAATAAGACTAGTTGAAGCCAGCCCTGGCAGTCCTGTAATGGCATTGGAAGAGGTTTAGCCTAGGTGCATTTCAGGTAGCAGCTGCAATTCAAGAGGAGCAAGCAGAGGTACTTCACTCTGCCAACCAGTGTAAATTAAAGTGCCGAGAGCAAAGTGTCAGACAATGCACTGCTCCACTTTAAACAGAGGGCACCGAGCTAATGAATCCAGCTGGGGTGATTAACTGCTTGTAATCATCAAGAACTCAAGCTTAGCAATCTGGTTTACAGATCTCTTTGGAGGGCAACCTCCTCCTGCCCATTTATTTTCCCGCTCAGCCAAGGTTAGCTAATGACTCACTAGTGTCACTTGCACCCCAGAGGTACTCAAGATTTATAGTTTTGCTTCTATGCTTCGTCAAGAGGCAAGATACTATTCTCACTTATATTCATCGATATGATCTTCTGTAAAATCATCAGTGGTGGGCACCATGTGAAAAGGTATCTTTTGGGCAGGACCACATTCTACTGCAGTGGTGCCCAACTTTTGGCCCTCTAGGTGTTTTGGACTTCATCTTCCAGAATTCTTATCAGTTGGCAAAGTTGTGACCTGATGTTCCCAACACCCGGAGGATCAAAGGCTAGAAACTACTGTTCAAATCCAAAAAGTTGGTTCCTGAGCTTACAGTAGCAAATGGTGGCTTCCATATTATTAGGGCATTGAATCCATTATGTGTTTTAATAGAGATTTAAAAACCTTCCAAGGTGCTGAACCCTATACTCCTAATACAGCAGACCCTCCACTCCTATTGGGGGGGGGGGATCTCTGCAAAAGTGGAAATCCCATGCATAAAAAACCACAATTTTTTTTAACCTGAGAAAACACTTCTCTGGGAATCTTTGGACCTTTCCAAGTAATTCAATAGTCAACATCCATCCAGTGGAAGTTTACCATACACTTGTCATAGTGGATCTAGAGATTTCTTGATGTAGCACATTGATCAAATCTGCCAAATGTGAACATGCAAATGTGGAGGACAGCACATTCACCACATAATGGGAGCTATCAGCGACCACTGCATGTTGTCTATTTACAATACCATCTACACTTGTAGCAGAATCAAGATTCATAAGATGGAATTAGTAGAATTGCTTGACTGACAGGGACATCTATATCATTTCTTCCTTCTCTAGGTTTGTCCTTTCCCTTTGGGTTGACCTGAAAACATCTCAACAGTTGTGAGTGTGCATTTTTCCTGAGACCAATATAGATGGCTCTCAAATCCATACTGTGACAATACCCTTATTAGGGAAATTATAAAAATAAAAAAGATCTACCTAAGATGTCATGATGCCCAGTGCCCTTTCCCAGGTAAGATGTTATAGAGAGCAGGTGGAGTGAAGAAGGAGACAGTGGGGAGAAAGATCTTAAAATCATCCCACAGTATGCATGCCATCATCAATTTATTGGTAAGGAAAAGTCACTAAACTTTCAAACTGGATTCACTATGTACTTGATTTCACCAAGAATGGCCCCTGGGTTTGTTGGGAAGAGGAAAAAGCAATAATACAAGAAAAGCAATATAGAGAGAAACAGGAAAAAAGCAATAAAAGGGACTAAACTGTAATTCTCTAGCCAGTTTATATTTTCCAAATGGAAAAGCAAACCCTATTGATTAATGATGATGGATTCTGGTATTAGTAGCCCACCAGGAAACCTTTTCAAGCTTTGCAGATGCCTTGATGCAGTGATACCCTAGCTTGCTTAGCCAGAAGTGTTGCAAAACCAGAAAGCCCAATGTTGTAGCATAGCCAATCCTGCTTTGGCACACAAATGTGAATCCTCTACACTCTACATATAATAAAAATTTCCAGTAGTACAAGATTGCTCACCCAGATTGCTCTTTGGATGACTTTCTGTCACTTAAAAATAGACATTGACTGATTTAGTAGGATTGTCCTTTCTCTTCTGCACCTGCATCTTGTTTTTATCACTCTCCTTGGATGGTGAATTCAGCTGGTGAGCAGTGGCAGGGTTTTAGCCCAAATGCGCCGGTTTAGCCCAGGTCACCCACGGAGCCCATCAACTCCCATCAAACAATACCTGTGCAACTCCATGGGTGAAGGTGGATGGAACCAGTGCATCACAGCAACACAAGGGAGCTCCCATGTTGCCACTGGAATCCATAGAGGGAAGCTGCACACTCCACACTTTCCCCCACCTGATCGCCATCAGCTAGAGCTGGGCAATGTGAAGCATGGGGTGCCAGGTTCTCCATGCCCCTCAATGAAGTGGAGCACCTCCAGTGGCTAGTGACTAAGGACATCTTCATATGGGGCTAATATCGGCAGCATGAGCTGGTTTAGCCCAGGTCACTGATGGAGCCCACCAGCTACCATTAGAAGATGCTGGCATGACTCCATGGGTGAAGGAGGGTGGAACCAGTGCATAATGCTGCCATGGCAACACAGGAAGCTTCCTGTGTTGCCATTGGAATCTATGGGGGAAAGCCACACCACGTTTCCTCCTATGTGATTGCCCTCAGCTCGAGCTGGTCAATTCAGGGTGGGGAGAGGGAGGCACCGGGTTCCCCCCTCCCCGATGAAGCAGTATGTTCTTGGTGGCCATGTGACAAAATCAAAGGCAGTTAGAAACAAGAAGCAGGTATCAGCATTTAATAGGAAATGTCAAGGACAAGAAAGGAATGTTAAGTGGGGACCTTATTCAACAGTCCAAGGAGTACTGAGAGTGATTCATGCAGCAGAGAAAGCTACATTTTTGGTGTGTATCTTGACAGTGGATGGGAAGGAACACAAAAATCAGGGATAAAGGAAAAAATGAAATAGAGTATCCCTGAGGAGCACAAACTTGGCTGGTATCCCAAAGAGAAAAAAAAAGCACCTCATTCTTTTTGATCATCCCACTTGTACTGGGAAACTTCCAAAAAGATGCAAATGAACCTAATTCAGGCAGACCTCCATAGGAGGAAAACCCAACCTATTTGTTTCATTCATCTACTTCTTCAAAGGAATTGAAAGTTCAATATATCTGCACAGTTTTATAATGATAGCTCTTTTCAACAGGCAGGATCAAGGGTGCTTACTCTTTGTTTTTGATGTACTTCACAAAAATGTCTTATCTTTCCTCCTTCTTTAAACACAACTTCTAATTGGAGATGGGAACTTGTAGCTCTCCAGATGTTGACTTCAAATCTAATCAAACAGCATGATCAGTGAAGATAACACAGCCCAACCAAAAAAAATATATCTTGGTGTCTTGTTTTTTAGACCTGTTCCTTGGATTATTTGGAGATGCTGAATTAGAAATTTCATTGGATAGACTCCATCAGTTCTAATTTCTTAGATATGGCTATCATGATTTTCTATGGGCAAGTAGCTGATGACTGGTTGATGTTCTATGTTCTGTGTATCTCAGAAACTAGAGGTGATAGGGGAAAACTGGTGCCATTTTTGGAATCGGCAGGTCAAATAAACCCAGAAACATTTGTGGCACCAAATGTGTGTTGGACAGTATAATTGTTTAAAGGGCTATTGATATTTCACCTCCAGTTTGGCCTGTCTCTACATGTTTTCTACAATGGTAAAAAATCTGGTTTAAGCTTCAAAACATAACTTTCTTTGAATTGCAGTGCTGAAGATGAGACAGACATGTTTCTAGCTCAGTGAAGGATTAGTTTCTGCTTGAAGATCCTTGCCAAAAAAAATCCAGTCACAACTGATGGTTCCACTGGTTTTTAGTCTAAATTTGGGGACAGCATTCAGCACATTGGACAGTACGTGACTAAAACCTCAAGTAGATTAACTGCCTTGAGGTGCAACTCACTGTAGAAATTTAGCTGCCAAAGCTCAATGCTGTGGAATAATGGGATTTATAACACTACGTAACAAAATTTGAACATGTTATTCCTGTTTAATTGTGTGGAACTTACTTTGAAAGTAGTTGCTATACTCTAGAAACTTCGTTTTTGTGTCTGACACAAACTGTGTTTAATTAGTTGAGGTATTATGAGAGATTCATTGAGAAACTATAGTAAAATGTGCTGCAGGGTGTCCCGCAGAAACAAAGTTTTTGCAATTTAATAAAACTTTTCCATGTTTTTATGATAGAACCAATTAGAAAATGGCATTTATAACTTAGGAACAAAAATTGTATTACATAGTGTAATTTGATGCATGGAAGGCTAAAGATCTTGTCAAACCACAACTCCCATGATTACATAGCATTACATCAAGGCAATTAAAATGAAATCAAACTGCATTAATTCCACATTGCAGATGCACCCTTGCTGACAAGGGAATCATCAGTTCTCATAGAAAACATCTCAGTTTTACAAGTGAAAACAATAAGTATAACATGTATAAAATATTCTCCATTCCATTCTTCTCCATCTCTATTCCAAATGAGGTAATTATTGCCCCACTTTTGTGACCAGCAACCTGATAGATAGCACCTCCCACCCACCCCCATATTCCACTGTAGCATAGTGGGATGGGGTGAGTGGAGAAAGCTGGATGTAGGGCAGAAGCAAACAAATCACAGGGAAGGATTATGCCATAGGGAAGGAAGGCGGAGGCAAACTGAGGGGAAAAATATCAGATCTACAATATTGTCATTCAGCACACATATGAAAAACAGCAGATGGAAAACAGCCAACCTTTCAAAGAAAAAAGTAGATGCAGAGGGCAAGGAAATCCCCCCTCCCTTTTTTTTTTACAAGAGATGAACCAATACATGTGGATGAAGAGAAGGAAGAGAAACAAGGAATGGATTCGTGGGGAAATGGAATGAGTTCATTACTCATTGATACTGTAGCTATGGATAGAACATTCCTTCAGATACACAGCAAATGTGAAATGATGCGTGACATATCAGAGAGATCTCTCTCCATTATGATGTATTGTTCTTTTGGCATTTCATGACACTCTCATGAATTATTTGGGTCGGTGTGCCTGCTGCACCCTCTTCTGGAGAAGGAAAAAATCTTGTGACGCTCCTTTGAACCTTTGGAAATTTTTAAAAAATATATTCTGCAATAAAAAAGCTTGTTAAAAAAACCCTAAGATGGAATAAAGCTAGTGAAGAATACATCAGCTAGATTGTTGAATGAAGGTGGTCTTGTTATGAGCCCCGAGTGACTGAGCTCATAACAAGACCACCTACATTCAACAATCTAGCTGATAAACTTGTTGACCAAAAGTTGGTAGGTTTGAATCCGGGGAGCAATGTGAGCTTCCGCTGTCAACCCCAGCTTCTGTCAACCTAACAGTTCAAAAAAAATGCAAATGTGAGTAGAACAATAGGTACCACTCGGGTGGGAAGGTAACAGCACTCCATGCAGTCATGCCTGCCACATGACCTTGGAGGTGTCTACGGACAACACTGGCTCTTCAGCTTAGAAACTGAGAGGAGCACCAACCCCCAGAGTCGGACATGATTGGACTTAATGTCAGGGGAAAACCTTTACCTTTTCTTATCTTGGATGAGAAGATACTTGTGTTAAAAGATCCACACTGGCTTCAAGTGGATAGCCAGCCTCACTTCAAAGTGTTAGTGCTGACCTTTGAAAATCTAAATGAGGGCTGGACAACTGTGGCTGTCCAGATTATAATAAACTGCATTACCTTTAACTGTTGACCATGCTGCTGTGATAGTTGCAATCCAAAAGCACCCCACACTAGGTATCATGTGCAGGCATCTACAATTTTCCTGTGACACTTAACTTCATGTAAAAACTTCAGATATGTGGGCATCTGCAATTTTCCGATGGCACTTCACTTCAGCCAAAGAGAACATGGATAAAATCACTAGATCTCAAAGAACCAGCAGAAGCCTCAGATCATTGCTGTTTCTTAAGGGAAAGAGACTAAGCTGAGAACAATGGAAGAGGACAAGGTTTGGCTTTTTTATGTGAGCTGGCTTTAAAGCCTGCTATCCATGTCTACCCACTCTCATTCCTAGCTGGAGTTCAGCTCAAATGTGTATCTCTTAAAACTGCAACACAACTGCTAGGGAACGAGAGAAAGACAGGAGGGTGGGAATGACAAACAGAAAGACCTGCTATAAGGACTGTCATGATGAGAGCCTAGACTTTAAAGCTGCATTGGAAATATATAAGATTTTGCCTGTCAAGGAAACTCAAGCATTGAACTACTGGAGTTTCAAATATCTTTGCCTCAGCCACCTGTTATACAACGACGCGAGCCTGGTTTAACACATTAAAAATCAGGCTGAGATTACAACACGCATTAAAGCCAGCGATAAACGCCAGGATAAAACCAATGCGCCGTGTCCAGGGTTTTGTGAGCCATTAAAGGGTTTTAAAAGGCAATTTAGGGGTGGCGGTGGAAGTAGGTATATTTAAGTCAAATCCCCAGTTTCTCATAAATAGGAGACAGGAAAAGCTTTGGCACGGAAGAGCCATAACAACCGGCTATTTTGAAGTCATTTTCTCTTTCTTTTTTTCTACTCTTTCATGCTGGATTCATTTCCTCCTGGAGTAATGAACATTTATGAAAATAAAGCACAAAATAGCTAAGGTTTCTTTGGGAGACGTGAACTAACACACACACACACACGTTACCTTATTAAGTTTTCAAAGAACGTACACTATTTTCCCCACAAAACATCATTCTATGAATTTTTTTTTTTAAAAAAATGGTCCTTTAGATTAGGGTTTCTTGAACTTTTTCCACTGATGACTCTTCTCTGCCCAATAAATTTTAACATGACCACAGATATATAGGTGTATAAAATGAATATATAAAATAAAAACCAAACATTTACTGATTAATAAATCAGCATTTGCAAGGGTGTTTTTTTTCTTTTTATGATGTACAGCTGAAGCATCCTCTGCAGAGTCCACTGTAAACACTGCATGTTGTTGCTAACATATTCATTTCAATGTCTTGCCTTCTCCCTTGTGCATGATAAGATAACTTCCCCCTTTCCTCCCATACATTTAGAGAGTGTTTCCTTGCTTCACCTTATATCCTCTTTTATTTAATAGATTTTTTTTTAAAAAAACTCTTTCTGGTTTCAGTTTTTCCTCCCCGCCATTTCTCCTTATTTATTATTATTATTATTATTATTACATTTATTATTTTACGTTATTATTGTTTATTGCATTCATTATTTTACTCTATTTATTATTATTACTACATTTATTATCTTACTCTATTCTATTATTTTACTCTATTATTATTATTATTATTATTATTATTATTATTGCATTTATTATTTGACTCTCATTATTATTATTGGAAGGATACATAAGCACATTTACATTGAAGAAGGTTACAATAGCAATTTAATCAAAGTTGGACAGTCTTATCTTAAATTACAATTTTATGTAAATATTCCAAAACATTTAACCTACAGATGCCTCAATTAATATAATTTTATTGGTATCTATTTTTATTTTAAAATGTACCAGTAGCTGCTGCATTTCCCTCCCTCAACTTATACAAGAGTCAATATGTTTTCCCAGCTTTTTTGTGGTAAAATTAGGTGCCTTGGCTTATACTTGGGTCAGCTTATACTCGAGTATATACAGTACATATGGGCTTAAATTGCATTTCTGATTTCTGGAAGACTCATTTACTGCTGCTGAATGACCTAGCCATGCATTCTGAATTTCTGGATCTTTTTCTGCTTTTTTCTCTGCGTGATTTCAAGATACAGGATGAATGAGGAATATGGATACTTGAAGAAACTGGGTATTTCAGGGACAATACTGTGATCTGGTCTGGTATTGGGAGGTGATCTATAGAGGCGACACTATGAGTTACCACACTGAAGCTGAATCTACACTGCCATATAATCCCAGTTTCTGAATCCAGATTATCTGCTTGGAACTGGATTATATGAGTCAACACTGCCATATAATCCAGTTCAAAGCAGATTCTCTTGATTCAGAAACTGCATTACATGGCAGTGTATACAGGGCCTGGGTGATCCCAACCCTAGTGATCCCATTGTCCCTTGACATTAGAGAAATGGATACTTGAAGACACTGGATATTTCAGCAACACTATTGTGATCTGGTCTGGTATTGGGAAGTGATCTATAGGGATGACACCATGAGTTACTACACTGAGGCTAAATCTACACTGCCATATAATCCCAGTTTCTGAATCCATATTATTTTATTGGAACCGGATTATATGAGTGAACACTGCCATATAATCCATTTTAAAGCAGGTATTTTTGATTCAGAAACTGGATTACATGGTAGTGTAGATGGGGCCTGGGTGACACCAACCCTAGTGACCCCATTGTCTCTTGGCATTATAGACAACAAAACAGCAGTCCCTTCTTGTCTAGGTTAGGTTTGGATCAGGCCTAAACTTGTTACAGGACCTTCATCCTTAACCTTTGTTAACCTTTATTCACCCTTTCCAGTTTATTAAAAGGTGCAGAGCAAACAAAAACTTAGACAGTTGCAGAAACGGACATCCTATGGTGATATATTTGTGTTTAGGGTGGGGTTCTGCTACTTCAGCTATTCACTTGCTGGCTCCAGATTTCATTGGCCACAGTGAGAATTAGCAGAGGGAAAAGAAAAGCAATACAGCAGGTAAGCGGGTGTGTGATAGGAAGTCCAATTTTTCACCCTGACAGGAATTATTAATCCTTTAGTCACTAGGGCTTGGGGATGTACCTGCCCTAAATTCACACATGGCCAGTGAGTTCTCTCTCATATTATTGGAGGGAAAAATCTCTCTCCAAAGAACTGTCTCGCATAATCTTACCTTCTCACAGCTCTCTATCCTACATTAATAGGCAACACCTAAATAAATGCCAAATGTGTCTAAATATCAGTAGCAAAGAAAGGATTGGCAGAATCTAGGATAAAAAACGAACCTCAATTCACTTATTTCAGTGCCAGAGAAGTCTTGTTGCTACTAGTCTAGGAAAGAGAAAGTGGGTGGGAAAAATATCAAACCTGGCAAAATTGCAATAGAAGCATTACAAAGTGTTTCTCAACCTGGGGTCGGGACCCCTGGGGGGGGTTGCGAGAGTGAGTCGCAGGGGTCACCAAAGACCATAAGAAAATACAGTATTTTCTGTTGGTCATGGGGGCTCTGTGTGGAAAGTATGGCCCAATTCTATCATTGGTGGGGTTCAGAATGCTCTTTGATTGTAGGTGAACTATAAATCCCAGCAACTACAACTCCCACATTTCAAGGTCTATTTTCCTCAAATTCCACCAGTGTTCACATTTCGGCATATTGAGTATTTGTGCCAAGTTTGGTCCAGATCCATCATAGTTTGAGTCCACAGTGCTCTGGAGGTAGGTGAACTACAACTCCAAAACCCAAGGTCAATGTCCATCAAACCCTTCCAGTATTTTCTGTTGGCCATGGGAGTCCTGTGTGCCAAGTTTGGTTCAATTCCATCACTGGTGGAGTTCAGAATGCTCTTTGATGGGAGGTTAACTATAAATCCCAGCAACTACAACTTTCAAATGACAAAATCAACCCCCCCCCCTCACCCAAACTTAGCAGTATTCAAATTTGGGTGTATGCGATATTTGTTCCAAATTTGGTCCAGTGAATGAAAATACATCCTGCATATCAGATATTTATATTATGATTCATAACTGTAGCAAAATTATAGTTATGAAGTTGCAATGAAAATAATATTGTGGTTGAGGGTCATCGCAACATGAGGAACTGTATTAAGGGGTTGCAGCATTAGGAAGGTTAAGAGCCACTGCATTAGATGGTATTTTTGCCTCAGAAATGCTAGCTAAATTTACCCCCATCCAAAGAAACAAAAACATAAAAACATCATCTAATTTGCATTTCAAAATGGTGGCTATGGGCTACCTGTCGTATAATTTCTCATTAAAAATGTGTAATACTGGTATATGGTTAGGGGTGTGTTGTTAATGTTGAAGAAACAACCAATATAGGCTGTTGTGTTTATTGTTGCAGAAATGTTGCTGCTAATAATGTGATGCAACCAAAATGAAGAATGAAACTTATTTCAGGCAAAAAATGTAATGAATCTTTTAGAGTTCAGAGCTAAAAATGGTCATGTTCTCTCACTCATCCATTAAATACGAACTAATGGTAGTGGCATTTTTTCACCTCATTGTACAATGAGCAAAATCCAATTGACTAAAGGCTATCAATCAGATATAATGATCTTAAAATATGATGCGATGTGCAGTTAGGTTAGGCTAATCTATCATATTGTCATCAGGCATGGAAGTGAGCCAAGCCAGCTGATGCCCCTAATAGAACGGAAGTCAACTTCCAAGTAAAATAAAATAAATGTAATTTGAATGAACTCCAAAGCCCTGTCTTTTGACATTTCGCTGATGAAAACAGGGATTCATGTGGCCAAGCAACAACCGAGTGTGATCAAGATGGGGAAAATATGAATATGAAAGAACATGCCAGGAGACGTTGGAAACATATTCTTTCGCTTGAAACAACTTCCTTCTTTTTCTCTTCCTGAGTTAATGGAGTGCAAACTAATTTTGCACTTTGAGCAACTGAAATAGTCTGAAGATGAAGCAGGGAAGTCGGAAGTAGAAAATGAAATGGGGACATTTTAAAAGTTCTGAACTTGGATGATTTCGCCTACATTCAGACATGATTTATCTCAAAATAATTTCCATCCCAGATATGAAAACATTTGAAAATGTTGTTATTTCCCCTCAAAAGACAAACTCAAACTAATTTCTCATCCACCATTACTGAATGGCCACCTTCACTTTTAGATAACTGTTTTTGCCAGTGGCATTATATAAATCAGTATTTCACAACCTGGGGGTCGGGACCCCTGGGGGGTTGCAAGGGGGGGTGTCAGAGAGACCGCCAAAGACCATCAGAAAACACAAAATTCTGATGGTCTTAGGAACACAGTGCTCACCAGAAGTAGGTGAACTCCATCTCCCCTAAATCTCTGTCAATTCCTCCCAATTCCCTCCAGTATTTTCTGTTGGTCATGGGGTCTTGTGTGGGAAGTTTGACCCAATTCAATCATTGGTGGGGTTGAAGGGGCTCTTTGATTATAGGTGAATTATAAATCCCAGCAACTACAACTCCCAAATGCCAAGGTCTATTTCTCCCAAACTCCATCAGTGTTCACATTTGGGTATATCGAGTATTTGTGCCAAGTTTGGTCCAAATCCATCATTGTTTGAGTCCACAGTGCTCTCTGGATGTAGGTGAACTACAACTCCAAAACTCAAGGTCATTGTCCACCAACCCTTCCTGTATTTTCTGTTGGTCATACGAGTTCTGTGTGCCATGTTTGGTTAAATTCCATAGTTGATGGAGTTTGGAATGCTCTTTGATTGTAGGTGAACTATAAATCCCAGCAACTACAACTCCCAAATGACAAAACCAATCCCCCCCCTCAACCCCACCAGTATTCAAATTTGAGGATATCAGGTATATGTGCCAAATTTGGTGCAGTGAATGAAAATACATCCTGCATATCAGATATTTACATTACAATTCATACCAGTAGCAAAATTACAGTTATGAAGTAGCAACGAAAATAATTTTATGATTGGGGATCACCACAATGTGAGGAACTGTATTTAAGGGTTGCAACATAAGGAAGGTTGAGAACCACTGATATAAATAAACACACAAAAGCAACCACTGACTGGATTGCAATGGGTTGCAAGGGGGCAGCTGACATTTACAGCTCTCACATTAATACATTTTTGGAGATTGGAAAAACAGGACAATTGAAAGAGCTTCTGAATCTGATTTAGTTTTTAGTAGATCCTAACATTACATATGTTCATCTTCAGTTGGCATTTTTCAGCTTTAAATTCATGAAGATTGTTAGGCATTCTCCATCTATGAGGGACAGCATTAGTATTTCAGCCACTTTATGTTCCAGTGATCAATAGCAATACAAGGGGGAGCTTGCCCTTAGTACTGGATCCATCAATGTGATTTGTCTCATAGCCTGATGTGTAAATACAGGCCATAAAACTAAGCCTCTGTTGGGAAAATTAGCTGCTTTCCCTTCTCAGTGCCATTTGGGAGACATAGATCACACACGAGAAACTATATCAGCTAAGAATCACCTATGTGTTGATTGTGTATTGGCTGCAACAATTTTTATTATTTATTTATTTATTTCAGGCTTTTATATGCCATCCTATCTCAACCTCCGCAGAGGGACTCAGGACGGATTTTGAGCATCACCTAGGCTTTGGCTGGCTGGTCAGCCTCTCCCCATCTTGTATTTCCAGTTGTGTTCTTAGAGCTGGAGCTAGAAAAGCCACTATTATTATATTGTTCTCATAGCCACCCCTCTTCATTCTGAATGGCTCCCAAAGCAGCAAGTGATAAAATGCCATACAAACGGAATATTATATGGATAGGAAAGTAGGAATGGTACAAGACAAGAGACAGCATGCTGGCAAGGAACTTGAGCCCATGTAGATAAAGACTTAGGTTGTAATTCTTTACTATTTTTATTCTTTAAAAATATCAATGTGTAGTTTTCACATTTTTCTTATTGAAATGAGAATATTTTAGAAAATTGTGATTTTCAGAGCATTCACAATACTGCACAAAATTCAAATGACCTTTTTCATGCAGAAGACAACATTTTTGGCCAGAAACAGTGTTTTCTTCACAGATATGATGATGGTGATGATAATGGTGGTAGTGGTGGTGGTGATGATGGTGATGATGATAAAGTTTTCTGAGCATGTATGTTGTAGTTGCAGACATGTTAAACAGAAAATTCACACAAAACCAAGCATTTTTGGTGCAGAAATTGCTGTTGTTATTTTTAAAAAACACCACAGAGTAGTTGTACAGAATTAAGTCAGAGAGTGTGGCAATTCTACTCAGTCTAGGATCTTTCTCATCACAGTTTCCTGACACAAAGTTTTAAGCATTTTGAACATTTTCCAATATTTTTTCGGTCTCTAATAAAAGCAAGTAAGAAAGGAGGGCAGGAAAAAGGAGAGCTTGCATGTCAGGATAAGATAATACAAAAAAATAAGATGTTGAAAATAATAGGGGATGAGACTATTTAAAAAATTAAAGGCAAAGGTGCCCCTTGGTGTTTAAATGTGATTGTTTTAATAGGATTATGTTTATGTTTTATAATGTTTCATTTTTGTATGGTTTTTGTGTTGTTTGGCAATTGAATGGTTTGCCCTATGCTGAAAACACCAAGTCCTCTCAGGGAGATAGGGTAGTATATATAAACATTATTATTATTATTATTATTATTATTATTATTATTATTATTATATTAAGTCTAGTCGAATCTGATCCTGGTGGCGGGGGTGCTCATCTCCACTTCTAAGCCAAAGAGCCGACATTGTCCATAGACACCTCCCAGGTCATATGTTCAGCATGACTGCATGGAGCACCGTTACCTTCCCACCAAAGTGATACCTATTGCACTATCCACATTTGCATGTTTTCAAACTAATAGGTTGGCAGAAGCTGGGGTTAACAATGGGAGATCACCCCATCCTGCAGATTTGAACCGCCAGCCTTTCGGTCCACAAGTTCAGCAGCTTAGTGGTTTAACTCTCTGTGCCACTACAGCCCTCTTATGAAACCTTATATCTGAGTATTGCAAAACCTATAAAAATTGCATATGCTTATATAACACCCAAGATCCAATGCCTGGGGTGGTACATATAAAAAAGCAATGATATAACAGCCAAATGAAATTCATATCCCACTGCTATCAGTGGTTTTTCAAAAAAGCTGCTAGGTTAGTTTAAATATATAAAGAGGAGAGGAGGGGGGAAAGAAATTTTGGATTGATGACAGTTTATTTCAGCATAGGCTCCCATGTGGGCAGCAGTCCATGAAAGTTCTTCTTAAGCTATGAGTCATAAGCTCAGCCTTCCAAGGCTCCTGCTACCAGGTTTTTGTCCATATATAAAATCCCCCAAAAAATCAGTTGCTATTTTAAATATCACATATACTATCTATCTCATTGTTTAATTTGCAAAAAGTCATTTCTCTGTTTGTTTAATGCCTTTGAAAATACATGACTTGTTAATATCGTATGTTAAATAACAACACAGAAACGGAACTATTTAATATTTTATCAATTGTTGAATATTTTATATGCACTGAGAAGCCTTATTCTTTTATTGTATTCACTGAAATATTTTTCAATATATTTTTTCATAATAATTTTAAGAAGGTGGTACAGAGTGGAGTGTGTTTCCCCCTGTTGTTTTAGTTTTAGAAACCAATTTGGTTTTTAAATTCTGGCTGCCTAAAACAGCAAAGTTTTTATATGCTTTAAACTTGGGAGAGAAGTCCGTTATGACAAAATCTCCCTCCTAAAAACGGGAAATGCATAGCATTTTATTTGTGGCATTTATTGACTGGGATTTCTTTGGCAGGCACTAAAATTGCCTTGTTTTAAAATACCCGAGAACAAGACTGAACATAATTCATTCTAAGCTTTAGAAAATGACCTTCAGAACCCTCTGTTACTGCCTTCAGCTGCAGGAGCAAAGAGCTCAGCCCAGTATCAAATTTGGTGGAAGCAGGAGATGTGTCTGTGCTGTTGATTTAAGATGATACTATGACATTTTTAAATTCTAATTTTTACATTCACGTCTAAATGAATATCTATTGGTTCATTCTGCTTTCTCACTGGGCTTAAGCAAAGATATTTCTTTACCTGAATGTATTCCTTTGCCTATCTATCTTGGATGCAGTTATTATCAGCCCATGTCCCTTTAACAACTTCTAATGGCCAGAATTACTATCTGTGAGTGCTTATCACTCACCTATGTCATGAAACACAAAAGATCGTTTTCCTTCCTACCTAAGGGCCTTCCACCCTGCCCCTTTATCCCAGGATCTGATCCCAGATTATCTGTTTATCCCAGGCTATCTGGCAACGGGCAATCATATATTCTGCTTTAAAGCAGATAAGCAGACGGTCCAGAAGTTTCAAATAGTCCAACGTAAGCAGCCAGGTTGTTAACAGGAGCAGCACTCAGGGAGCATACAACCCCCTTATTGCGCCAGCTCCACTGGCTGCCAGTTTGCTACCGGGCCCAATTCAAAGTGCTGGCTTTGGCCTATAAAGCCCTAAACGGTTCTGGCCCAACTTACCTGTCTGAACGTATCTCCCCTTACGAACCACTGAGGACTTTAAGATCATCTGGGGAGGCCCTGCTCTCGGTCCTGCCTTCGTCACAAGCATGTTTGGCGGGGACGAGAGACAGGGCCTTCTCAGTGGTGGCCCCTCAGCTAAGGAATGCCCTCCCTAGGGAAATCTGATCTGCTCCCTCCCTCTTGACGTTTCGGAGGCAAGTTAAAACGTAGCTATTCGAGCAAGCGTTTACAAATACAGAGTAGCTAATATAGGAAATCGAATGACCTGACAATGGAATTGGACAATGCTTGAGAATAATGAGACGTTGATGATGTTGCTTTTATTGTTTTTGTGATGTTCTTATACTGTTTAATTTTTTTATCTATTATGTTGTATGTATATTGATTTGTTGGAAACCGCCTTGAGTCGCCAATTTTCTGAGAAAGGTGGTATACAAATAATAAATAAATAAATAAATAAATAAATAATCTGGGATCAGATCCTAGGAAAAGAGCTGTATGGAAGAGCCCTATGTTTCTGTAAGGTCTGGGGACACTCCATTCAAATCGCTTGACAAATTTCCATTACATGCTTAAGTACCCTTTAACATTGCTGGATACAGTTTCCTGTGCTTTTTCCATTAAAGTATGTATGTGTATATGGGTGTATGTGTGTATTCCCCTATATGCTTCTGTTAGCATCTTTAATAAACTATCATTCCCGCTATTTTAAAAAATAATTTCTTCCATGTCCTTCCCCATATTTAGCTGTTTCACTTCCCTCCTATAAATTCTTCTGTACATGTTAATTCCAGTGACCTTCTTTGTGCTTTGCCTAAATTGCTGACACCTGGGTATGTTTGGATTCATTCATTAAAACAGTTTTTATTACTCAAACTCAACTTTACCAGAAATGTGTGTAATTGTGTTCACACGCACATGTGTGTGCACACACATCTGTTGATTTATGGTGACCTCCTTTTTTTCATTGGGTTTTCTTAGGCAAGAAAAACTCAGAAGTCATTTTGTCTTCCTTTGAAATATAGTCTACAATTTGGTATTCATGGATGATCTCCTATCCAAGTAAAGCAGGACTGATCTTCCTTGGCTTCCATCATCAGATGGGAGCTAGAGCCTTTAGGGTATATACTTGGAGAAAGTGCATAAAATACAAAACTAAATAGGCAAGAATTAACATACACACACATGCTATTTCTCATATGCTATACAAACAATAGTTGAATGGTTAACCTTCCCAGCCTTCCATCCAACTTGCATTCATTGGTAGGCTCCCATCCAAATACTAACCAGGACTGACCATGTTTAGTTTCTATGATCAGACAAGGTCTCGTGCCTTTAGGATAGTTAGACCTCAAAAACATTGAGGAAGACAACTGCATACACACACAGAGAAGCACTCATTGCATGCAGCTTGGGACCTGTGGGCCATCCTTGTCCTATTCTGACTAGGGCTGGGTGGTTTCGTTTCGTTAATTTGTAATTCGTTAATAATTCGTTAATTTTTTCAATTACAAAACGATAACGAACCATTCTGGAGCAATTATTAAAAAACGAATTTTCAAAAACGTTTTGTAAATGCTTCGTATTTCGATATTGTATTCGTTTCGTTATTGTTTTGAGGTCGTTTCGTTATTATTTCCGCTTGTCTGGGCCAGTTTTATGGTTTAATTAGTGAAAAAAAATATAATATCACACCAACAGTCAACAACAGAGGGAGAGGGAAGCTTCAGAAGGTTTTGGAGGTTTTTTAGCGTATTTCGCGGTCGCGTCCGCCATTAACGAATCGATTCGTTATTGTTTCGGAAATCGATTCGTTAATTTTTTACCATTTACGAAATTTCGTAAATATCGAACTTTTTAAAAGGAAAATTTTGTAATTATTTTAAATATCGAAACAAAAAAAAAAACCCAAATACAAATCGATTTTAGAAACAAATTTTTCCGTTGTTACCCAGGCCTAATTCTGACCATTTCTAAACAACATGCAAACCTGAAAGTTTCTTCCCTTTCCAATTCTCTTGTGTAGGGGCTTCTTGAAATTGCAACTATAAATCAGAGCAGCCCTTATTTGGCTAATAAAAACTTTATTTGCACATGTGAAGTCAATAAGAAGTCGCCTTCTCTTTGTAATAAGATTTCAATGCAATTAATTGGGGTGGGGACAGGGGACCAGGGATTTACTGCTATTCCATGAGGCTGCTATCACATGGAGCAATAAAGGCCCCATTTGCATCTCATTAAGCCCAGGAAAGTGAGACAGAAGGAGCTTCCTAGTGTTTGCCAAGTATGCTAAGAGATAGAACGATCTCTGAGAAATAGAAACCGTGCATGGAAGCATCAAAGCCTTTGCTTCCAATTAAATTGAGCAGCAACAAAGGGATGCCGGAAGAGGGAGGAAATGACTGAAGGTGCTTTTGAGAAGGATGGCATACCTTCCTCTTACCTCAATATGTACTCTTCAGTTGAAGGCATCCCTTTCTTTGAGTTTCAAAGGTTATTTTAAAAAATAATTAGTTAGTTATAATTCCAGACATCCTCCCCCAAACCATAGTTAGCTAAATTTTTCACCAACCCATGTTTTGAAGACTAAAATTTGCTTCAGTGGGTGGGTGTCTACAATATGCTCCACATTTTGTGGAGCGGCTTTTATCTCAGATCTGGGATACACTGACATCTGCTGTGGTGCATTTTTGGACTGAATGTGAACTTTCCCATGACTTTTTAATGCTCTATATCCTCTTAAATGTGCATTGTATCCAGAGGCGGCCCTAGGTAATTTTCAATGGTAAGTAAACAGTATTTTGGCGCCCCCCCCAAACAATCATTGATATATATTTTCTGTTCGTCGTGGGAGTTCTGTGTGCCATATTTGGTTCAATTCCATCATTGGTGGAGTTCAGAATGCTCTTTGATTGTAGGTGAACTATACATCCCAGTAACTACAGTTGCCGCATTTGCTCCCTTGCCTGGCCCGCTTTGGGTCCGGAGGCATGCCTGAAGACCCCGGCGTGTGCACCAAAAGTCACCTCTTCTCCTGACTTTCTCCTCAGCCATTGGGACCAAGAGAGAGAGAGAGAGAGAGGTGGAGATGCCCACCTTTCCTGAAGGTAGGCGCAAAAACAAAGGAGGGAGCGGAGGTGGGAGATACCTCCAGCCGGAGGGTCTCTCTCTCTCTCTCTCTCTCTCTCTTGGTCCCAATGGCTGAAGAGAAAGTCAGGAGAAGAGGCGACTTTTGGTGCGCACGCTGGGGTCTTCAGACACGCCTCCGGACCCGAAGCGGCCAGGCACGGCGGCTCCGCCCCTTGGCCCACCCGCGGATTGGGGAGAGGAGAGGAGGCGGGTGGAGCGCCGGGGGATCGGGAAAGGGAGCCGGTCATGGGGAAGGGATCGAACGCGGAGAACGATTGAGCGCCGGCTCTGCTCGCGCACGTGGCCGGGTGGAGCAGGAACGAGAGGGGCTAGGCGAGGCTCAAGGGCCCGGCCCCTTTGGGAAGAGGATCGCCTGGCAGCGAGGCAAGAAAGCTGAGGCTCCCCCCGGACTGCTAGGGCTGTTGTGAGCTGAGGGGGCGCTCCTCAAGTGGCGGTCGAGGGGCATTTACAGAGGCGCCTCTGCGCCCCAGGCAAAAAAAGTGTTCTGCGACTGCTTATTTCGCGTAATGGTTGAGCCGCCCAATTGTATCATGCATTGGCAGCATCCATTTTGTGGTCACCATGATTTTGAGTAGTCTTGAAAATGATTATAGTGTCAACATCGACATACATACATAAGAATAAAGGAAACCTATGCATGTGTATGATCTTAACAGGTTGTCAGCCTTGCAGAGGAAGCCTCCTGCCCCTACTCCAAAGAAATAAAAATAAAACTATACATTAAATGAAATTACATACATGTGTTTATAATTTAATCTTGAACTGGCACTTTCCTGAGAAATTATGCTCCTGGCCTTAGACGTATAAAGAATTGCATTCCAGCAAAACATGTTAGTTGTGAGGGGTGAGGAGTGGGGAGGTTGCATGTAGAAGTTTGGCCATATCATGGGAAAACAAAGGGTTCAAGAATATGAAAAACCATAAGAAAATGTGCAAGAATTGTCATAATTTCAGCCAGCATGGAGAATACTTTTGATATTCATCAGACAACAATGAAATAGGCAAGAATTAGCATCCCTATCTCTGAGATATGAGCACACCGTGAAACAAAAAGGAAAGGTAAATGAAAAAATGTCCATCTTTGTTTGCATTTTGGGTCAAAGTTAATATAACTGTGCAACCTCCATTAACAGATCTAGCCATTTCCAACCATCACCACCCCGTCCTCAAGTATTTTGCAATTTAAAATTGGGACAGCATATGGCAAACATGGGAATCCATTTTTATCCTGAGTTAGTATACCCGCCAAAATTTCACAGATGAAAACCAGGACAGGTGTAGCCAAGCATCATCAAATTGTGATTTGATGGTGCTTGTTAAGGAGAAAGAACACAAAATCGCAACTGTTTTTGCCAAACTGGGACAGTTGAAGGGTATACAATCAGTGTGAGTGTAACTCACAGCAGATAAGAAACACTCCACTTACTTTTTCCATTAGCTGCCGTAGTTGCCGACTGCGCAAGTCTCTTGAACAGCTGCCCTGGACAGGAATGACAGCGGTGCACAGACATTTGCCATCGGGGGCCTGAGCCGAGGTGTAGACCTGCCACCCTTCATCGGGGCTCTGGAAGAGAGTCTGCAAAGAAAAAAAAAGCACACACTACTGTTTTTTAAGGGTTCAAGAACACAGGCTCATCTCCAATCTCTGGGTGTGGAAACCACAATGAATTTTATTTTACTTATCCATTTATTTAACAATGCACAAGTAAGTTGATCTCATACTGGTAAGAAATGTCTAAATCCAGTTACAAGTCGGCCTCAGCAATCACTGGAGTTAGGGACCCCTGTAAAATTGGAAAAATAGCAAATATAAGGATTTTTTTTTACCTGAGAGAACACTTTTCAGGGAATCTCGAGGTTCTTCAGCACAACTCTGTCATCAGCCTCTGATGGAAATTGACTACAGAAACACACTGGAGTACTAAAATATGACTAGAGAAGTCTTCCCTCTGGGAATCTTAAGCCCTTCCAGTGCATCTCTACAGTGGAAGCTGACCACAAAACCATGCTAAAGCATCTAGAGATCTCTAAAAGATAGCACAACACTAAATATGCAATTAATCAAATCTGCAAAAGTGAAATCAGCAAATGTGGAGGGCTGATGGCATTAGTCTAAACTACAGTAAAGCAACTAAATGAACATAGTAAAGTTTCATATTTAAATCTCTTCCAATTAAATTTTAGGGCTTATCTACATGGACCAAAAACTCAACACAAATGTGTTGCTGTAAGCTTTTATGATGCACAGCAACTTACAATACGTATTCCACAAAGGACTCCTTCACATGACCATGCCATTTTACTGGCAATTGTTGACAAAAGGGGAAGCGTGTGGGGTGGCTCATGGTGCCCCACATGTCCTCCCTCCCTCCATCATAGCATGATGATGGGACAGGGTACGTCGGCACCCTATCCCCATCAAATGGGAAAAAGGGCAGCAAAGTGTGGTACTCTGCCACCCTTTCTCCCATCACATGGGGAAAAGGGGAAGAAAGTACACGTAGCTCAATCAGAAACTTCACTTCGGGAGTGGGACCTGCTGTTCTAAGTCTGATGGTGCCCCGTCCAAGTCGCAAGTAAAAATGGCAAAACAGGGTCCTAGATATCCCGGGGGGTGGGGGATCGGTTTTTGAACAAATTTTGGGGGAAAGCAGGGGATGCTCCAGAGCTTGAATGTCAAGAGTATCCCATGACTTTGAGGCTGACTAGACAGCTGGACTGGGTCCAATTTGGCCTAATCCCCTGTCTGGTGGCCACTGGGAAAGACAGTAGCTCATGCCCATGTCACCACCACTTCCAAGTGCCAAAAGGGTTTCCTTCCAAGTGTCTTTCCACCACCTGTCACATCTGCCAAGTCAAACAGGGCACTCATGCAACAAGCAAGAAGAAAGGGAGATTGACTTACGCGCTGGATCTGGGGATGATCTGAGCCAGATTTATCCAGAGCTAACTTGCCTAGTATAGATAAAACCTTAAATTACCATCTTGATTTTATTTCCATGCAAGCTTAAAATGTTTTGTCACAGTTTTAGTTGAGAGGCTTCCTTGGGGATTCTAAAACATTACATTGAAAGCCTCCTTACCAAACAAAATTGTATTTTGGACTGAGAACCTCATCAAATGTAAGAATGTTACCTGACACCTCATTGAAGAAAGCAATGAGGAAGCTGAGAAAGATGAGTCTGAAGGAGGAAATGACATGAGAAGATAGAGGACAAATCACAACTGGAGGGAACAGAGAATGATGGTTCTCTGCTTTGTACCCCACTGTGCCCCACTTTACTCCTGCCTGTCTTAAAATGGTTAATCTTTTTATAATGGATTGTTCATAGATACTTTCTTTTCTTATTTTTATACCCATATATTTATTTGGAGGGTAAGGGAAATTAGCTTGATTTTCCTCTTGCAAACAGGAAGCTGCTCAAATTGGCTTAGATGGTTTCAAAATGAATGAACCATTAACTAATCATTAAAACACACTGAGAAGCTAAAAGCAGCTGCAAACACCTGCCCTCCCCCTCTCCCCAACTACCTGTTGATAAATAAAATTAAGGGAGCAGAGAATCAATGGCTTGTTTAAAGAGAATTGTCTTCAGCTGCTGATAGAATACTAAGGAAGCATACATTTGCATTGAATTGATAACCTATTAAAAGCTTGTGCTTTGGACATGGGTTATTTCAGGCCCTTCCAGACAGGGCCCAAAATGCGGGCCCTGTTGGATTTTTACCTGAGGTGTCCAAATAAAAGGATTTATTTGGGACAAAGCAGGAAAACCCCCCTTTATCCCAAATTAATTTGATACCCCATTAGGCTTGGGCCTTCCTGAAAGGCCCGGGTCCAATGAAGTATTGGGACTGTGGGGACTGACCCATGGGTAATCTTGCGACTACTCAGGGGTCCATCCCCACACCCCATGGTCCCGAAGAACCAAGGCGGACACCCCCCTCCTCAACCACCCCCAAACCCTTAAAAATAAAGAAAAACGTACAGGGCCACCATTAGGCCTCTCTGGAGGCCTCCCGGTGCACAGAAATGACATGCCAGGAAGCTGGCAGGGCCCAGTAGATTTTTATTTTTAAGACTTTTTTTTTGGGGGGGGGGGGAGGTTGGCCAGAAGCCATCCCAAAAAAATCAGGATAACATAGGGACAACCCCTGGGCAAGCCCCGATTTTGGGGGGAGGTGTGGAGACTTAAACCCTCTTCAAAACAGGTTTCTTTAACCCACTCTGAAGCGTGTTTAAGCCCTATGTGGAAGTGCCCTTGAAATGTGGATGTAGTGGTTTGAGTGTTGTATTAGGATACTGGGTTTGAATCACCACTCAGACATAGAAACCCATTAGGTGACCCAAGGCACGTTACACTCTCAGCCTCAGAGAAAAGCAAACTCTCAGAACAAATCTTGCCAAGAAAAACCTATGAGAGACTTGTCTTAGGTCTCCATAAATCAGAAACAAATTGCAGGCACACAACAACTCTCTTTTTCATGTTTCGAGCTCTTCTGGGGAGGCCCTTTCCTACAAGAATCATATTTGATAGGAAAACAGGAAAGGGCCTTTTCAGTGGTTGCTCCCAGGATCTGAAACTTCCTTCTCAGAAAAGCTGTGTTTCTAAATGCTTGTCAGACTTCCCTGCATCCCACAGTTGCAGAAGAGGAGTGGGATACTGAGAGAAAAGAAGGATCAAAATTAAGTAAATATAAATAAAGATAGATAAGCTAAAAAATACCACTATTTGGGCACTGTTCCATTATCTGGGTGGAGGCCACTAGGGGGAGATGAAGAGAGAAGGATAGTCCATTTTATGGGGGTGCAGAGTGGGTTGAAGAAGGAAAACATTTTTTTCCTGATTTCTTGTTTTTCCCCCACCCATGTCCCGGTTGTGGAAACAACCCTCGTTTATGATATGGGAAGGGGAGGAGGAATAACCAACAAAAACAGGGGAAATGTTTTTCCTACTTCAACTCCCCCCATAAAATGGACTATCTCTCTCTCTCTCTCTAGTGACCCCTTGTGGCCTCCGTTCAAACTACAAGAAAGGAGATTCCATCTGAACATGAGGAAGAACTTCCTGATTGTGAGAGCTGTTCAGCAGTGGAACTCTCTGCCCCAGAGTGTGGTGGAGGCTCCTTCTTTGGAGGCTTTTAAACAGAGGCTGGATGGCCATCTGTCAGGGGTGCTTTGAATGCAATATTCCTGCTTCTTGGCAGGGGGTTGGACTGGATGGCCCATGAGGTCTCTTCCAACTCTATGATTCTATGATTCTATGAATTGAATAGTATCAGAATTTGCTTTTAGTAAAGTCCTTGGAAATGAAACGTCTTACTCTTGTTCCTTCTTTGCCCATCCTCCATACCCTTCTGTAAATGGGAAACTAAAGAAATAAAGGATGCCAGGCTCCACCAGCAAAACAGTCTGCTGTATGATGTGCCGTTTGTCTCCATTCACTTTTCTCAGCTTCACACTCACCCACGCCCATGTCACAACACATGGTATCTCTGTAAATATTTTTGGCAGGATGAAGATTTAGACAAATTACATACTGTTGGCATCACACACTCCCACTCCCCTTATGCAACGGTTGGATGTGGGGAAGTCTGGGAAGCATTTTGAAACACAGACACACACAAATGGCAGTTATGTTAATATGCTTCTAATATACTGATTATAAAGGGTGGGGATTTTTTCACAATGTATTTATAATTCTGTTTGTTTTCATGATTAAAGGCCTCATTCATTTCATTATTCATTTACTGAAAGCCAGCTTGTGTTATTATTCATTCATTTTATTCCATTCATCTTCAGTTTCATATTTTCCTTTTCTTTTTTTCTTTTTTACTGCTGCTGGCAATGGAAGCAAAGCTCATTTCAAGGAGTCCCTTCTTGTAGTTGCCCTCTTATTTTTGCAGAGTGCTTTAGTCATAATTTGGTGTGTGTGTGTGTGTAAGAGAGGGAGAGGGAGAGGGAGAAAATGCCAGTGAATGCCACCTTTATCTTTCAAAACGCTTTTGGCTGACATAATATTTAAGGTACTTTGTTGAACCTAAATGGCAGCAACCGGAGACATCTGCTGCTTAGCCCAGCTTTCCTAATGTTAGGGAAAGGCACAGATCTTTCATATTAAGAACAAATTTGTAGAGGATGGTTGTGACAGGTATTTGAAAACGCAACACATTCCCATCCATTTGCTATAGATGGTATTTGTACTTTTGGAAATTAAAATCAAACTGACTGTGGTCTATCCAGGTCTATGTTCTACATTCTGCCAGTTTTAATGGGGTTTATGTATGTACTTTCATTGTTCTTGTCATGGTTTTAAATGCTTATACTGTATTGTCCGGAAATGCTGATTTTTTTTTTCGTGTCAGAAACTACTTGAGAAACTGCAAGTCGCTTCTGGTGTGAAAGAATTAGCCATCAGCAAGAACATTGCCCAGGGAACACCCGGATGTTTTGCCATCCTGTGAGAGGCTTCTTGCATGTTCCCGCATGGGAAGCTGGAGCTGACAGATGAGAGCTCACCTCGCTCACCGGATTTGAACCGCTGACCTTTCGGTCCACAATTCTGCTAGCACAAGTTTTAACCCATTGCACCACTGACGGCTCATTGAAATGCTGATGCCTTAATATCACCACTTTCTTAATTTAAAAAATACTTTATATTCCTCCTTTTAAAAAATATTTTGTTGACAAATTTTAATATCACATGTAATACTTTCATTACAAGAAATAATAGACTGTGTGTGTATACACAGACCCTTCTCACCAAACACAAAACACAAAAACAATAATAAATGGTACATCATTCCTATCCCCACCCCCCATTAAAATTGAATTCTCACTATTCGCTGACTGCAGTATTCTAACATACACAATATTCTTCCACGCTAAACTAGATCTATTATATTTACTATTCTAAATAAAATATTATGTTCTCTATATATCAAAGCCAATAGTTACAATGTCTCCTTTCCCCTTCATTACATTGTATACCTTGTATTGTGATTTGGTGTTGCACCAGAGCTGTAACTGGTATATAAAAGAATAAATATCTTGCAAAACTAAAAATACCAGGATTCCATACCATCAAGCAATGCCAAGTAAAGTAGTGTAAAACTCTTATAATTCTACAATATGGATTGGATACACTCTGAATCTGAATACTACAACTGAGCTCTTACACAGAACACCCTCCACCCCCATCTATGTTATTGTCACTTAAGACCTCACCAGACAGGCAGGTGGTAAGAGGGGGAACATGGAGGGGATAGTCCTCCTTCATTCCCTATAATCTCTCCTTGTCTTCTGGGATGGCCTGCCATTCCCGTCCTTTCCCCACTTCCATCTTCTTCAATGAGGAATCAGATAACACCTGATTCCTGCAAAGCCACTCTGGGCTCCGTTTCTCTCAATTGCTGAAACAGAGCTTCACAGATTGCCACCAGAAGTCATCCAGTGTCATGGAATGGGGCTCCGTGGGACTCTGTTCCAACAATATGGAGAAATGAGAGGATGAAGAGAAGACTGTGTCTGATAAGACTGTGTCAGGGGTGCTTTGAATGTGATTTTCATGCTTCTGGGCAAGGGGTTGGATTGGATGGCCCACGAGGTCTCTTCCAACTCAATGATTCTATTATTCTAAGTTCCTTAGAATAGAAGTTCCTTATAAGAGAGCATAAGGCACAGCCCAAGCCAGTATAAGAGCTATGAGATATTCTTCCTTTGATTGTATTCTGCTTTTACTACATTGTATGCCACCCTGAACACCAAGCTGGGACAATGGTGGGATAGGAATGAATGAATGAATGAATGAATGAAAGAAAGAAAGAAAGAAAGAAAGAAAGAAAGAATACCATTTAGCAGGGACACATTAAAGATAACAAAAAAAAAGTAAATTAAAGAATGCAATTGCACCATACAAAAAGTAATGCATAGCCACATTTAAGTTACAACTACAGCATAGAGTAGTTTTTGTCACCTGTTGTGAAAATGAACTAATTTTATGTATAACTAGCTGTTTTTATACATGAGCCAGCATGGTGTAGTGATTTGAATACTGGACAAGTACATTGGGAGACCTGCTCAGCCATATAAACCCACTGGAAGACCTTTGCATGTCACACTCTCTCAGCCTCTCAGGCAAACCTTCCTCTGTGATAGTTTTGCCCTAAAGTCTCCATAAGTCAGAAACAACTTGCATACAAGAAACCCTCCCATACAAACCTGTCCTTTTTTTGAGCTTTTCTGCAGAGGCCCTGCTCTCTATCCTGCCACCTTCTCAGCTTCAAAGGAAGGCACAGGCAAACCCACTCTGAGAAATTCTTGCCAAGAAAATGCTTTACACTCACCATAAGTCACAAATGACTTGAAAGCATGCAACATCAACATGTTGTTTTCAAATTAATTACCTGAAAGTTCAATAAGAAGAAAACCTCCTTCCCCCCTCAATAAAAAACACATCAAAGCTATAGTCTTATTTATTTATTTATTTATTTATTTATTTATTTATTTATTTATTTATTTATTGCAGATATTTGTACCTCACCCTTCTCACCCCGAGGGGCGGGGCGAGACTCAGGGTGGCTTCCAGCCGGCAACAATTCAATGCCTCGAATGTTCACATAATAAAAAACATAATAAAATCCAATAATCATATACATTTAGAACATTAAATCACAGTAATTAATTAAAATCTGTTCCTGTTTCAATAACAGCCTGGTGGCCTTATCTGAGCTGAATTCTGTAGTTAGAGACTCCATCAAGCATGTCCATAGTCCATTTCCATAGCAATTGTCATAATTGTTATTGTCATTGTCAGCAAGATTATCCGAAGGCCTGGTCCCACATCCATGTTTTTAACTTCTTTCTAAAGGAAAGGAGGTACATCGATGATCTAATTTCACTGGGGAGTGAATTCCACAGGCTGGGGGCCACCACTGAGAAGACCCTGTTCCTTGTCTCCGCCAAGCGCGTTTGCGACGGAGGCGGGGCCAAGAGTAGGGCCTCCCCAGAAGATCTTAAACTCTGAGGTGGGACATAGAAGGAGAAACGTTGGGACAGGTACACTGGGCCAGAACCATTTAGGGTTTTATAGGTCAAGACCAGCACTTTGAATTGTGCTCGCAGCCAGTAGACCTGACATAAGAGCGGGGTGGTGTGCTTCCTGTATGATGCTCCAGTGAATAGTCTAGCTGCCGCCCACTGGACTAGTTGGAGTTTCCAAACAGTCATAAAAGGCAACCCCACATAGAGCGTGTTGCAGTAATCTATTCGGGATGTAACAAGACTTGGTTCTCCTTCTTGGTCTCACTGGCATGCAACCAAATGATTGGTATGTAAAATGGAATGCTGGGTACTGACAGAAGTAGGGAATTGGTTGTTATCACATATACTGTACTAGGAGCTGTGAGTACTGTCAAATAAAAGTGTTTGACAAAGACAAGGAGGAAAAAGCCCTTGAGCATGGTGCAGTTTGATGATCACTCCAACTCTCCCTCTCTCTGTTGGAGTGCTTGAGGGGTGTGGAATGCCTGGGGTTATAGGCCATGAGAGCACAGCTTGTCACAACATTTTCATCCCAAGTCAGCACCTCGCGGGCCCTCCTTTCCCTTGCTTCTGGGATGAGAAAGCGCTGGGAGGGCTGCCTCTCCTTTTCGAATCCGCACCAGCCGAGCACCACAGTTCTTAAAAATCACTTGACTTCTTGGTTAACTAAAAATGGAGCGGCAAAAGGCTATTTTTAGTTCTCGCTTGCCTCGGGACATGCCGAACACACGTAATGAGTTGTGGCGTGACCTATTCTGTCCTCTCCTGTTATGTCGTGATGCTTCATCACCCATTTTGGCTGTCTTCTCCGCACCCCTCCATTTTGGTATCTTTAAAAAGGCATCTGCTAAGGAATCAAAGGGGACAGAGCAGAAGAGCGAAAGGGAGAAAGTCAGCCAGACCAAACTCTGCTTCCATGCAGAGAAGGAAGGGCTCTATAGTTCCTCCCATCACTTCATGCATAAACTGAGAACGCCTCTTGGGAAGCTGAGCAGAAGGAGAAGGCCTTCAAGGGAGGGGCAGAGGGTACGGCGTGTGGATGGAGAATGCAAAGTAGGTCAGATCCTTGTTAGCCAGCTGAATGTTCTCTCCTTCTGGATGTAGTACTACAGCCTGCTTACAATTGCATCACATAGTAGTGCTCATCAGCAAATGATGCCACAATGCCATGAAGATGTATCATCCAATTTAACTACTCACTAGATCCAACTTGATTTGAATCATCCCAAAGTCCAGAAGAAAGGCATTTCTGCTAGTGGGATTGGATCTACACTGCCATATAATGCAGTTTCAGAATTAGTTTAATGCAGTTAATCTGCATTCTGAAACTGCATTATTCGATAGTGAAAATCCAGCCTGATTCAACACTTCACAGTGCAACTACAGAGTTTGTGTGTGTGTGTGTGTGTGTGTGTGTCAGGAGCAACTGTTAAACCCTTGTGCTGGCAGAACTGAAGACTGACAGGTCGCAGGTTGGAATACAGGGAGAGCGCGGATGAGCTCCCTCTGTCAGCTCCAGCTCTTCGTGTGGGGACATGAGAGAAGCCTCCCACAAGGATGATAAAACATCAAAACATCCAGACATCCCCTAGGTAACGTCTTTGCAGATGACCAATTCTCTCACACCACAAGCAACTTGCAGCTACAGAGTTGGGTCCTATGTACATATGTATGTATATATATCGCTGCTGTTCTTTTAAATAGATGCTTCTTCGGTCAAGGATGCAGATATTGTGTCCCAAAATACATGAGATCCAATGGGAAAACTAAAGACAGGAAAGTGTAGAAAGGACTTTGTATGTATCCTACTTTGTTCGGAAATACAAACAAACTCAAACCTCATCACAACAGAATCACTGAATCATAGAATCAGAACAAACTACAAAAACTATTCAGTCAAACCTGATGGAATTGGAAAAGATTTCAAGAACTGGAAAGGATTTCAAGGATCATCTAGTCCAGATTCTTCCCACCACTAAAGTATTCATGGAAGGCAATCATCCAATGCTGGCGCATTTTAAATGATTTTGAATTATTTCCTAAATTTTTGGCAGATTCAGATGTTGATCATTTTTCAGAGGGTACACAACCCTTGGGGGGGGGATCTACATGTGTACATCATTAACACACCTGGGATCAGATGGTCACAGGTGCTGTTATCTGAACTTTTCCTCATATTTTTCCATTGGCAATGTCTCAAAAACTAGATTTGGATGACTGAAGTTTAAAGCTATGAGACAGTGTGCACCCTGCTCTGCCTTTCCACACAAAATCCTCACTCTGGTGCTCGGGGTTGATATTCTTTTGTATAGCACATCACAAAAACTAGGTAAAAAGAAATTAGGTTTGCTTACAAACAACCAATGGGAATCTCGATTCAACTTGGGTTTACAAAGTAGTGTGCCAAGTTTTGTTTCATGATGGCTTTGCACGGACCAACAAATTTGAACCTGTTATATCTGAACTGTTTTTCTTAGCTTCCATTATGAACATGAGAAGTTTTTCTCATTTAAATGCTCTACCAAAGCCCTAACACCACAGCAAGATCAATATAGTATCTGCCAGTATTTGTCCTTGTTGCCAATTTAAGTTTCATTTTTAAATTTCATTTTCATGGGAGTTAAGCAAGTCGGACAGTCAGGTAAGCATGTATTTAGACTAGTTGTAACTGAATGCGGCCCTCACCATGAAATCAATAAGAGAAGCTCACCTCTGCTTAAATCCCATGGATTCACTGAGAATGTCAGTTCAGATAGCTTAATCTGGAGTTAAACCTCTGAATGAAATATCTGGATCTTAGACTGTTTACTTTTTTTAGACCTAGGTCAGACCACAGCAACAAAAGAAGAAGCAGTAAAGGACTAGGATTTCGAATATATAAAAGCATAACAAACTTTATTACAGTACATAAAAATAAAGATGCTTAAGCTCACTTTACCCAATTTTTGCCTTTATTTTCATTCTTTCTTTTTCTTGGCCTTGATATTAGATAAGTCACAATATATTTCTAATATTCTTGTTGAAATGCCCATCAGGGTTGTTTTAATGACTGATGCCTTTGGAGCAAGGATCTTCTTTTACAAATTTAGTAGTGTCCCACCATGGTGGGAGATGTAGTTTATCCACACCCAGAGAGCAGCGTGAACCCAAACGACGATGGATCTAGACCAATCTTGGCACGCATACCCAACATGGCCAACTTTGAACACTGGTGTGGTTTGGGGAGATTAACCTTGAATTTTAGGACTTGTAATTCCGCTACATCCAGAGAGCACTATGAACCCAAACGACGATGGATCTGGACCAAATCTGACATGCATACCTGATATGTACATCTTTGTTAACTGGTGGGGTTTGGAGAGAACTGACATTGAATTTAGGAAGTTATAGTACATTCCCATCCAAAGAAAACTGTGAACCCAAATGATGATGGATTTCGGCCAAATTTAGCACACAGGCCCAACATGACCAACTCTGAATACAGGCGGAATTGGAACAATGACAGATGATGATGGAAGTTGTAGTTTACCCATATTCGTATGCATTTTCTAATGGGTGTGTCCTTAAAATCCAAAAGCCAACAAAAAATACTGTGTTGTCAAGACTTCATGGACAGAATCTCTGGGCTGCTGTGAGTTTTTCGGGCTGTATGACCATGTTCCAGAAGCATTCTGGAACATGGCCATACAGCCCAGAAAACTCACAGCAACCCAATGAATACTTTATTTATTGTAATAAAAGACCTAACCCAGGCATTGCTGGGTACCTAAGCTAATACAATTTAAAGAAAGATGTCATCATAGTGGTGGAACAGGGAGGAGGGGAGCTTGTCTTTGCACAGTTACAATTTTAGCAACTTCTCTGGGACAAGAATCCCACCAACCTGCTCCAGTCAGAGTTCTTGCAGAGGAAGGAGAGGCAGTATGAGGTCACTGAACTGTTATACATTCATTTCTCTTTCATACAGTGCTGTTCTTGTTCTAAATTTAGCTGGGAACAGCAGATTTCTGCTGACCCGATTGCCTACCTAGGGACCACCGCACTACTTCTCAATTTGTTTGTTTTCTTGCTTTACTTCTGACTTCTGGTCTTGATTTGAGTACTTCAATGTATCTGCTATTGAGCTCTTAGACCAAGGTGGTTCCATGAGAACACTGAGGATGTTTTTATGGCCCCTGACACTTTCAGAATCTTGACTGGGTTTTTTAAAAATCAAAAACTTGTGAATTGCTGCTCTTGGGGGTTTCCAGGGCAAGTTTGCCTTTAATGAGGTTTGAGAACCAGAAATGAACTTTAGGTCAACTTAGGGGTTTATGTTTTATTGTTTGGATGCTTTGGACAATCCCTAGGCATAAAAGTTTTCAGAAATGTCTCAGTTGTCCACTTCTGTCTCAGGGGCTCTTCTGATGATGCATCCCTATTATTATGGGAGCTGTTACTGCTTGGAAAGAGTGCCTTATTTTCTCCATTTCTGTGTCTTTCTGTTCTGTGGGCTTCTACCAGCACACAATATGTGCTGTGATATATGGCTAAGCAGTGAGCATATAGCACAGCATGATCAAAGACATTGGTTGTCGATCTGTGGGTCCCCAGATGTTTTGTCCTACAACTCCCAGAAATCCCAGCCAGTTTACCAGCTGTTAGGATCTCTGGGAATTGAAGGCCAAAACATCTGGGGACCCACAGGTTGAGAACCACTGATTTATAACCATATATTAAAATTATATTTAATTAAAACAAACCAATGGTAATGATGGCAATCAGAAAATGCTGATGAAACTATCTCTTTCCATGTGTTGTCGAAGCCTATCATGGCCAGAATCACTGAGTTACTGTGAGTTTTCCAGGCTATATGGCCATGTTCAAGAAGCATTCTCTTCCGACATTTCACCCATATCTATGGCAGACATCCTCAGAGGTTGAGGGGTCTGTGGGAAACTAGGCAAGTGAGGTTTATATATCTGTGGAATGTCTAGGGTAGGAGAAAGAACTCTTGTCTGTTGGAGGTGTGTGAATGTTGTAAATGAGAAGCTTGATTAGCATTGAATAGCCTTGCAGCTTCAAAGCCTGGTTGCTTCCTGGCTGGGGGAATACTTTGTTGGGAGGTGTTAACTGGCCTTGATTGTTTCCTGTCTGGAATTCCCCTGCTTTGTCTCTTTCCAATTGGGCAAGTCAATTGTTCAGGATAAACCATCATACAATTTCATGCATTTGTGCAATAATACTTTTTAAAACCCTAAAAAAATATTGCTCCTTTGATGATCTGAAAATCCAATTCTTGGCTTGGATTTGGATTATGGTTTGGGTCAATTTGAGTCTGAATCATTCCAAACTGTATCGGAGCCCAATCTGTTTTGCAGAATCAGGCTTGGAACATAACTGAAGAACCCATTCATATCGTTATTCTGAACCACTTTGTTCTGAGAGTATTTCTTTTAAGTTAATATCAGTACAAATTGCATAAGCTTCAGGAATTAAGAAGAAAAATGTGAGATTTTACATCCCACTATTCAGTCAAATGAATGAAACCTCAAAACAGATGTCTTTTTCACATTAAAGAAAGGGTTTTTATATAAAAAAATGTCTTAATTGGGGGAACAAAAATATCTAACCTCTGCTAAGTATGAGGCTATGCTAGTGAAGAAATTGGAGAACATATTTTGCTGAGTTTATCCATTAGAAAATGTCTGCAGTAAACCACAAAAATGCCTATTTGTATGGGGAAAGAATGATTTACTTATGGATATTTGAAACTACATCTGGAAGGAAATTCATGGATATGCAGCCTGCATTTCATTAAGGGAGAATTGCCTTAAAATGTGAACACAATGGTATTTCGTGCTTTGAAAGATAGCGAAAAAAATCTTTACTGATAATAGAGATCACGGTTGGAGATATAAGAAACGAGAAAGTGATTACTTCCATTAACGGTGGAATTTTCCACTGCAATTACATTTTGGATATTAATTATAAAAAGCAATTCAAAACCCCTTTCCGATTAATCTACTTTCAGATCCCAGAATACATTTATTAAAAGACCTGAAAGGTATGGTATTAAAAGATAAAAGAAGTATTTTTTTCATAAGATGAGGGCGAAATTAATTATTGCAAATACCAGTTAAGAAATGAGAAACCCGGGTCAGCCGGAATGATGTATAAAAACTCTCAAGATCTTGAAAACCTTGAGTAAAATCATTTGGTATATCTATTTGAGATAAGGAAAATTAAATGGTTGTAAAGGAATAACTATGAAAAGGAATAAAAACATTTTGAGTGTTTAAGGACTTCTGAAAAACAACATTCCACAAGTAATATTTTCCCATTTTATGTTTCTTTTGACTTTTTCTTCAATTTTCTATTACTTTCTGGGGTTAAATTTATGTTTGTTTCTTCCATGTATCTTATTCTCTCCCTACCTCTCCTCTCCTTCATTGCTCTTTGGCAGTATATGTCCCCTCCCCCCTTTCCCTTAATATTATAAATTTAATACTATAAATAATATTAAAAGTTAATAACCACTCTTAAAGGGCATACTACTTCTAATAGCTGATTCTGTGCGAGTCTAAATAGCCTTCTGTTGGAGTTTGCATACTTAATGTAATTTTGAAAAGTGAAATTAAAAAGAAAACACCACCTAAGCATGGACAACATTCCCCTGAAATATCTCACTAGTCTCATTAAATCTCTTTATTTCCCCTCAAAAGTTTGCAGTTATTTGCTGGGAACAGACTTTTCACAATCATCTCAAGTTTGTTCTTAATGAAAAATCTGGGGCTGGGATAAAGAAAGGTGATGTTTCCTCAGACAAGCTGTGGCTAAATATGGTCAGAACTTTATTGGCTTCCTACAGAATTCTCCATAAAGAAGAATTCAACTGCCAAACAGGGCTTCAGTTACACTTCATCTAGATCAGTGGTTCTCAACCTGTGGGTCCCCAGATGTTTTGACCTTCAACTCCTAGAAATCCTAACAGATGGTAAACTAGCTGGGATTTCTGGGAGTTGTAAGCCAAAACATCTGAGGACCCACAGGTTGAGAACTGCTGATCTACAACAATGTTGTGTCTAGTTCTGGGCACCACAATTCAAGAAGGATATTAACAAGATGGACCAAGTCCAGAGAAAGGCAACTAAAATGGTCAAAGGTCTTGAAACCAAGCCTTAGGGTTCAGGAGCTCAGTATGTTTCACTTGGATTAGGGTAGTTTAAGAGAGGACATGATAACCATGCTTAAATGTTTGAAAGAATGCCATACTGAGGAGGAAACAAGCTTGTTTTCTGAGGCTCTAGGGAAAACCTGCACAACCCATGACTCTCCAGATATTTAGGAGTCTAACTCCCAGAAGCCTTAGTCAGCTTGTCCAATGGTCAGGAATTCTGGGAGCTGAAGTCAAAATACATTACAGGTTGTGTAAGCCTGCTCTAGAGACTAAAGGTGGATCTACACTGTAGAATTAGGCCAGTCTGAAAACATTTAGCTACCATGGCTCTATGCTATGTAATCATGGAAGTTCTAATTTTACAAGGTGCTCAAAATTACTGATGCCTGAGTAAACTACAAATCCTGTGATTCTGCAGCATTGAGCCATGGAAGTTAAAATGGTCTCAAATGGCATTAAGTCTATAATGTAGAAGTCCCTTACAACATGTAGCAATAGATTCAAACTGCAGGAAAAATATTCCACCTAAACATTAGGAAGAATATCCCGATGGTAAGAGCTATCTGACAGTGGGATGCACTGCCTGGAAATGTGTTGGGAGCTCCTTCCCCATTCAGAAGCTGCTAGATGGCCATCTGTCAGGAGTGATTTGATTGTGTATTTCTGCATGGCAGGGGTTTGGACTGGATGGCCTTGGTGATCCTTTCCAACTCTTATGATTCTGTGATTCTCTGGTTCTGTGACTCTTTCCACCTTTTTTGTTCCTAAATGGAATAAGCCTGTTTGAATACGATACCAGTGGCCCAAATCTAGCTCCTTGACCCTTCCCTTCTAAAGTTAGGACTGTGGTCATTGCTTGAGACTCAAAATGAACCTTTACCACTGAATTCCTGATATTTCCTGAGAAGATATCTGCTTCAAACACTATGGCTTCCAGATATCAATTTCTCTCAATGTCATTTCTGTTCAAGGGTTCCCTTTCCCTTGCTGCTTCCCTTCTCTGCCTTCCTCTGGTCTGGGTGCTCCCTCAGTCACACACCCGCTCCTCACACTCATGTCCCATTTTTCCTTTTTTCTCTCCTCTAAGTCAGCAGGGTGTTGAATTCATTATATGAGTCAGTTCAGACCCTGAAAGAGAAATCCCAAATTGTGAACCTGATTGTCCAGAAGAGGTTCAGCACCCTGGAAAGTTCATGAAAGCAAGAGGAGACACAGTCCCACTGGCATGGGTGACAGTCTATACTTTAATGCAGTGTTTCTCAAACTCTGCTCCTCCGGGTGTTTTGGACTTCAGCTCCCAGAAATCCCAGCCATCTTACACGCTGTTAGGAATTATGGAAGCTGAAATCCAAAACATCTGGAGGAGCAGAGTCAGGGAAACACCGTACTAGTGTAACCTTGTCTCATCAAAAAAAGGATGATGCACAACAGCTTTAAATTGTTATTATCTGTTTTAAATAGTTTTAGACTGTCTTTCCTTATTAAAAACATTCAACATGTCTGTGGCCTTGCAAAATCATTTTGTTTTTGTTGTTGTTTATATTGGTTTTAATCAGCCAAGTTGTCTTAAAATCTTTAGGTGTAGAATAAGATATAAATATATAAATAAATCTATATTTTAATAGGTAAAGAAACAAAACTATTTGTGCCTATTGCTACTAGTATTTACCTTTTTGCTGGATAATCTTTTTGCATTTAGAACTCTTATACATTCATACACAGAATTCAATTTATGTCAGCATGACGCTGCAGTTAAATCCCCCATATCCTATGTATGTTGTTAGCTGTTTGCACGTGCACACGTTAGATTTACTGTGTGTGTAAGCCCTACGATCACATTTGGTGAGTTAGCAGGGAATACAGTAATATGAAATAGGTGGCTGTGATCGTGTTATCCAGTAATCCAGTATTTCCTTGGGATCAAATATCTTCATATGTTTCTTAGATCCAGTTGATGGATTTGTTCTCCCATCACTACTACAGGATTTGATAATCCCTTCAATCACTATATCTGTGACTATTACCATATTTTCTGGACTTTGTGTCTTTGAAGTCATTGAATCATAACATTATAGTTTCATACAGTTGGAAAGGGATTACAAAGGTCAACCCCCCCAACTAATGTAGAATACAAAAAGATGGGGTTAAAGCAACCCCAAATGAGGGTGACCCAGTCTCTGTTTAAAGATCTCTAAGGAAAGAGAGTTCAACACTTTCCAACTATTGCTCTGTTAAATTTCTCCTACTGTCAAGAAGTTCTTCCTAAAATTTAGGTGGAATCTCATTTCTAGCAATTTGTTGGTTCATGCTTTGGTTTCTGGAGCAGCAGAAAACAAGCTTGGTCCAACTTGCACATGAAGTCACTTCAAATATTTAAAGTTGGCTGTGACATCATCTCTCCACCTTCTCCTCTATTCATAGCACTTGGTTTCTAGACCTTTGACCACCTTGGTTGCTCCCTCTCTCTGTACATTTTACAGTGTCTCAAACTCCTTCTTGAATTGTAATGTCTACAACTAAACACAGTATTCCAGGCGAGGTCTGGTAGAACCTGATTGCCAGTATTCCATATATCCAGAACCTGATCTCCAGTATGTAGAAATTGGGTGTTCGAAAGATGTCGAGTCTCATGCCTTTGAAAAGTCATTGAACACAGCAGCAATTCAGAAACCATGGTGATTTAAAATACACAGGAAACAGATCTTCAAAAACTCATGTAAAGATTTAAAATGATTGTTGAAAAGGACTTGAAATACATCTAAAGTACTTGTTGAAGAAAAATTGTCCTGCCACTAACAGATTTCAGCAAATAAGGAGGGGAAAATGCAAACAAGCTGTTGAAGCATTTATCCATAGTCAGAACAACACAATCCATTAGGGCTCAAGCACTGGCTGTTCTCTAGCACAAATAAGAAAAAGGGAAGAACCATATTCTCAAAATAATAATAAAATAAAGCTATTCAAGCAGTATGAACCAAGCTACCAGAATTACTAAGAAGTAAGACCCACTGAAATTACTTCACCAAGAGAGAGGTGCTACTTTGATCATTTCTGTTAGAAATTCCCTTTGGGATCTCTGGTCCAGGCACAGAATAGGTCATCGTTCCAAAAATATCGATCCCAGAAATCAGCGGAGTACACAACTTAGAAGCGCTAGCCAGCATAGGCTAATCGTAAAGGATTGGCAAAGACATAGCCTAACAATATTCAGGGCCTTGAGAATACAAACTATTGAGCTTGAGTGACCAGACATATGGAGATTGCACAGGGTTAGTGCATAAAATATCTACTGAAACCAAATCCTCTATTCTTTTTGACAAAGCAGTCATAATTCAATTAAAAAGGTTAACTCCAGGGACAAATACCTGGCATCTTCCAAAATCTAGTCCTTGCACTTTACTACTGTTCCCTACCCAGAAATATAGTGTTCTATGTCATATTGCCCTCTACTCCTAATTCTGTCATCTGGCTTTTGCCTTTATCCATCAGTCCTGTACTCACAACTGATTTGCACCAGCCCGCCGCCCGAGCTCTATTATTATTACTATTTCAGGCCATTGGTAGTTTGTTTGATGGTTGTTTTTATACTATGTTATGTTGTTGTTGTTTTATGTTGCTTTATGATGTTGTCTATTTTAACTATGCTGATATTTTAACTATGTTGATCAGGCTTGTGCCCATGCAAGCTGCTTCAAGTCCCTTCGGGGCGATGGAGGTGGGATACAAAAATAAAGTTGTTATTATTATTATTATTATTATTATTATTATTATTATTTGAAACACAAAAAGATTAATACACAGCAAACAAAATCACTATGCTGGCTGTTGTACTGGATTATTATTATTATTATTATTATTATTATTATTATTATATTGTCGAAAGCTTTCATGGCCAGAATCACTGGGTTGTTGTAGGTTTTTTCGGGCTATATGGCCATGGAGAAATGCCTCTGGAACATGGCCATATAGCCCAAAAAACCTACAACAACCCATTATTATTATTATTATTATTATTATTATTATTATTATTATTAGTAGTAGTAGTAGTAGTAGTAGTCATATAAACATATGTCTACGAGGAGGGCCAGGTATTTCTTAGGGGAAAACCATGAACATCCAATCAAGCTATAAGCAGAGGTAAAGGGACAGCTTTGATGGTCATGAGTTTTCAACCCATTGATTCTTTGTGGGTGGGATAACGTCGGTGGAATTCCCTCCTAACCAATGCTACCTGATGCCCTCCATGTCAGCAGGATAGTGGATCTTGCTTCCTATTTTAAGGAAAGGGTACAGGGACTCAAAGAACTCCTTTAAAGTTAAAGATAAAATCTACAGTGGCTTAACAACCCACCTACATGGAGTCCATCAGACAAAACTGGCTCAAATATTACAGATTACAATGTATGGACCTCTGCTTCCATAGGTGACAGCAGATTGTGATATGGCAAATAATTCACACCTGGTGAGTAGTGTAACATATACTTCCATATCTCATTAACAGAATGCAGCCGCTGTGTGTCAAAAAAGATCACAATTGCTACCAAGAATCACAGTCATAAGTGGTGAGTTTTTCTTCCAAAGATGGATCAGGAATACTAGGTATAAAGAATCAAAGTCCCAGATCACCCCCAGAGTTTCTTATAGGACCGCTTCTGTAGCACCAAATGTAAAAACAAACAAAAACAAGCACGTCATTTAAAAAAACAACAACAGTAAAACAAATGTGTTTCTAGTGATTGCAGTGAAAGTCTTTCCTTGCTTTAATAAATATTTCATGTCAAAGCATGAAAGTAAGAAATTCCACTTGGAGCCTTGAAATACATATTTATGCCTTGTTATAGAGTTTTTGTTTTGTTTTGTTTTTTTGGTTTAAGAAAAAGAAATTTGTTTACAGGGGCGGGGAAACAAGCCAACCCAAGAGTGGCTGTCAGTGGATCATTTTGCTGCAGGCTATTGAAGCAGGTTGGATGAATAATAGGTTTAAGTCATTCTGCGTTTTGCAAAGGGGGGCTTTGGCTGGCTTCTTTCACCTGTGCATCTGTATTTGTGGAGATAAAAGCAAAACCAAACTCGCTGAATAGAGAACAGAGTTGCACAAAACATTATTTACCTATATTCACAGACCAATGAGGCAGCTTAGTACAATTCAGACTTTCTTTTTTAGACTATTTATTTAGGAAGAAGAGAGCCACAAAATTGAGACAGGCTGCATGGCCAGCCCAGGGCAATAAAAACACCTTTCAAGAGGAAGTTACGTTTTCCCTGAAGAGATCTCATTCCTAAGTATTTAAAGGGGGAGGAGATAGTGGCATGCAAGATGAGTAAGACAAACCCCCTTCTTAGCCCCTTCTTAAGATAAGCTTGCTTGATGAATATGGGGAAGGAATCCCTCATTCTATGTAGGCTAACTACTCATTGAGGTCTGGAGACTTGTGCAGTCAGGGATGAAACCCAACACTTCCTTCCTTCCATCCTCTTTCCTCTTTTTTTTTCTTTATCTTTTTTTTCTTAAATATTTCAGCATGGTATAGGGGCTTGAGTGTTGAACTCTGGAGACCAGCTTTTGAATCCCCACTCACTGGATTATTTTTTTTTTTTTGCGTGTCAGGAGCGATTTGAAAAACTGCAAGTCGCTTCTGGTGTGAGAGAATTGGCTGTCTGTAAGGACGTTGCCCAGGGGATGCCTGGATGATTCGATGTTTTTATCTTCCTTGTGGGAGGCTTCTCTCATGTCCCCGCATGAGGAGCTGGAGCTAATAGAGGGAGCTCATCCACCTCTTCCCGGATTCGAACCCGTGACCTGTCAGTCTTCAGTCCTGACGGCACAGGAGTTTAACCCACTATGCCACCGGGGGCTCCTGGATGGCTTTGGGCTATACTGTGTGCCTCCCCTCTGGAAAACTTCAAACAGCACTTCTCTATTGAAGCTCTCTGGTCCATGCATTGGTTTTCTAAGAACAGAGTCAGACATCTTAGAAAATAGTCCTTTTAGATGCATTCCTTTCTAGGCATACTAATGCCGCATGTGGATTTTGCTGCAGGAGGACGGACACTCTGCAGAAGAGACATTTGTCAAAAACTGGCAATATGTTCCTTTTGTTGTTCTTCCAAGCATTTCTGCAGAAACAGAAAATATTTCTCTGTTTGTGAATTAGAATAACCTCCTTCCTCAGTCACTATCACACATAAATGCTCCTCATCCCCAGGGATTTTTGGACACCAAGGACCTCATCACAAAAGGCTATGGATTCACCACACATCATGGTGAATCTATGAGGACCCAACTTAACTGGACCTCCAACCCATGGAGGGAAGCATTGCATTCCAGCTTCCCATAATTGTTCCAAAGGAAACATGGGAAGCCTTCCATGTTGCTGTGGTGGCAGCATATGCCACTTGCCCTTCCCTTTCAGCATGAAGCCCAATCGGATATCCCTGTGCATCATGTAATGGGCTCTGTGCCAAAAGTGGGGAGCAAGCGGTATACAACAGGCAAATCAGCCCATCTGATGAGGTTGCAAGAAGGGCAGATATAGATGTCATAACTATGTCTTGTTTGATAACAGCCAATCATTGGGGATTAATTTTTTTGTGGTTCAAGTGATCCTGGAAAGATCCAAATCCTTCAGGAGCCACAAAGGTAACAGGAGAGTCTTGGACCAGTCTCTTTCTTTCAGCACACACTAATTTATCACAAACTCCTTCTTAGCATTTGTCTCATAGGGAAACACATACATATCTACTCAACTCTGAATTCCTTAGGGAAGTAAAAGTATAATTAAAGGAGAGAATGACATTAACACCTCAGTTGGGGGCTCTATAATGCAAGCAGACCTAATTGTGTGTTCTTTTAATGGAAATGTCTGAGGGATACTGAAGTGTAGATAAAATTCCTCCTCTTTTTAGCCATTTTATTACTGCTACATAAACATGAAGTCTGTGGTGCATGACTAAGCCATAGGAATACTGTACAGATTGATATGCTTAGGAAATGTAAGACTTTAAATAGCACTAGCAAGGGCTAAATAACTGAAAGGCACCAGATCCTGTTTGATCTTGGAAACTAAGCAGGGTCAGCCCTAGTTAGTATTTGGATTAGAAACCATGCAGAGGAAAGCACTGGCAAAACCACCTTTGAGCATTCCTTGCCTTGAGCTGGATGTACACTGTCATATAATCCAGTTTCAGATCCCAGATTATTTGCTTTGAACTGGATTGTATGTCAGTGTAGACTCATATAATCCAGTTCATATCAAATAATCTGGGATCAGACACTGGATTACATGGCAGTGTAGATCCAGACATTGAAATTAATGGGTTTGTCATACATTGGTGACTGGAATGAACATAATATACATATATTAACACAAGTGAACAGCCTGTGGTCTGCATATGCTCTAAATACGTTTGGGCCTCTGACTTCCAGACTCCATAGCCAGTTTGTTCAATGGCCAGGAATTCTGGGAACTGAAGTCCAAAACACCTGAAAGGACATAAGTTGGACACCACTGATTTAAGGAAACCAGTATTCCCTATAGTTTAAAAAAGTTCTTAATGGTTACCATTATGCCACAAAAGAAGTATTCCTCATGTGTTATAATTGTAAAATGATGCAATTTTACATGGCTTACTTACTAGCATGATGATGGGTTAATTACTAGCAGCTAGTTCAGGGCTGGGAATTAAACAGCTTTCTAGATGCTGAAGCTCCTAAAATTACCTAATCTATGGTCAGCATTCCTGGGAGATGGTCATGTCTACTGGGAGTCCCCATAGTCTTACAACATCTGTATTGCCAGTGGATCTCCACTAACTGAACTTTTTATTTATAAATAGTTACATCCAAGGTCTGAGACTGACAGATGGAAATACAGCATTCTGTCTGAGTATATAGGCCAGGGGTCCTCAAACTAAGGCCCGGGGGGCCGGATGCGGCCCTCCAAGGTCATTTACCCGGCCCTCGCTCAAGGTCAACTTAAACCTGAAACTACTTGAAGCACACAACAACAACAGTAATCCTATCTCATCAGCCAAAAGCAGGCCCACACATCCCACTGAAATATTAATAAGTTTATATTATATTATTCTTTATTTCAATTAATGTGTATTAAGTGTTTTTTGCACTACAAATAAGATATGTGCAGTGTGCATAGGAATTCATTCATTTTTTTTTCAAATTATAATCTGGCCCTCCAACAATTTTGGGGACTATGACCTGGCCCTCTGTTTAAAAAGTTTGAGGACCCCTGATATAGGCAGATATTGTGGCCTTGTGAGAAAGGAAAGGAAATCAAGTGTCCCTTAAGGCTGAACCCTCCTTTAAATGAGTTGGCAAAACTGGTCTTCCAAAACATTTAAGTGAGCCTCCTTCTGAATTATTAGTCAGACGTAGAAAACAATCTAGCAGAAAGAAATATTAAGAYGACAATTGCTGTTGAGCCCTCTCAGGAATAGTAAAGGTTGGGTTGTTGTRGGTTTTTTGGGCTGTAGGGCTATGTTCTAGAAGTATTATCTCCTGACATTTCGTCTGCATCTATGGCAGGCATCCTCAGAGGTTGTGAGGCCACAACCTCTGAGGATGCCTGCCATAGATGCAGGCGAAACGTCAGGAGATAATGCTTCTAGAACATGGCCATACAGCCCAAAAAACCTACAACAACCCAGTGATTCTGGCCATGAAAGCCTTTGTCAATAGTAAAGGTTGCCTGAAGTCTTGCTTACTCAGTAGTCAGATACACTGAACACATKGTGGGCCCTTCTTTGTGCTTGTGAGAGTCTGTGTATTTAAGGATTTTTCAATGCTAACAATGTAATGTGCCCTACAGGTAGGAAAAGCAATTCTGRGGTTCCTGAGTAGGGCTAYATCTAGATGTACAGTTGGCCCTCTGTATCCACAAATTCTGCATCCATAGATCCAATCACCCATAGCTTGAAAATATTTTTTTAAAAATCCAAAAGGCAAATGTTGATTATGCTATTTTATAGAAAGAAGACTATTTTTAATGCCATCCTATTCCCAGGGGTCCTGGAATCAAACCCTAGCAGATATCAAGGCCCCACCGTACATACAAAATCTACAAAAGATAACAGACTTGCCTACAGTCATAGAAATGACTAAATGCCTCTGATGATTGGCTCTTTGAAGTATGGGGGGATCCCTTATAAGGCAAATGCTTTCCTTTCAAAGGTGTGTGCCCTATGAATTTCCCTTGTGGCATTTATTTAATGCTTTTGTAAGAGAACACAGTAATTTCATCTGCTCAATTCTTTGCTGGAACATAAACCACACATGGCCCGAGGGTAACCAGTAACTACCAAAGAAAAACTTTTAAATCAAACTCCTGAATCATTCTCTCTCCCTACTACTCCCCCCTTTCTGCATTAATTATGCTGATAAGCTGCATAAATCACATCCACCAAAGCCTGAATGACAAAATATTAAGGGAAGAGCAAGATGTTAAACAAGGAACAAATGAGGGTTTTCAACACTAATATGGTTTTGGAGAGGTAGATGGGTGCAGGAGAGAACATAGTGAAGTATGATTATACCTTTCATTGACCTCCATAATCTTATTATTTGATTTCAGCTCCACTAAATTGTGGGTTCGGGCCCCAAAGTTCCTGGCTTCCAAAGGATAGAATGAGACAGACAGGTTAAAAACAATATCGGAGTTTTATTTTTCAATGGTCAGAGAGAAAATCAGCGGAAAAAGCAGGCCCCGATTGGCTCAGAAATTCTCCAGCTAGAATCCACTTTATGATTGGCCAGAATATCTCTCTGATGTCATTGCTGGTTGCTCCTTGCGGTGGCAGGAAACTCAAATAAACTGTTATTGGGTTATTTGAAAAGTCTGTCTGTTTATCAATCTGCCCCCAATCAGAAAGGAATGCAGCGTGTCTGATGATAATTGACTGGGATAAGTCCCCATATCTTCAGCTCCAGTGTGGACAGTGGTGTTAGACTTGATTAACAATAGGGTGCTTCAAGGTGTTGGCCAAGTCAACAGGTCTCTCCAGACGAGTCTGATATAGAGACCTGGGAAAGGATGCATTACCAGGCTAGCCCAGATCATATTAGGTAAAACAGACAAAGCAAGTCTAAAGATTCTGATGCAAATTCATGTTGTGCCTTCCTCCAGTTCTTCCCAGGGTGGATCTAAACTGCCCTATATCCCAGGATCTGATCCCAGATTATCTGTTTTTAACTGGATTACATGAGTCTGCACTGCCAGATAATCTGGGATAACCAGATAATCTGGGATCAGATCCTGGGATATAAAGCAGTGTAGTTCCAGCCTCAGTACATTGTGTGATGGTTCCTCTGGGGAAGGGTGAGGTAAGGTACCATTCTGGGGAATTTCCAGGGAATTTTATAGAAAGGTTAGCTATATTTCCTTAAAGAGCCATGCCTCATAATTCATAATTTTGGGGTCTAATTTTAGATAATGGCCTCATTCACACCACACAGTTATAATGCCAAGATTTGGCTCTAACTGCCATGGCAGCATCCAATAGAATCCTTCAGAAGCCACAGCTAGGGAGCTCCTTTGGTGCCACAGTCCAAACTACAAGTCCCAGGATTCCATGGGATTGTGTGTACATTGAAAAGTGTGTTTTGAACTCATGGTGGCATTAATCACAAATTAATCCTTCAGGAATTAATCAGTCTAAGTCCACAATCCCTTTGAAATCCATGCTAAGTGGACTGGCACATCTCCCATTCTTTTCAGTATTACTATATCAACTCTGAGACAAGGCAAGCGGTAGCACTGATATACCCTGCACGAAGTCATTCATTCCTTGCCTGGTTTTTGTAGCACACAGGACTGGCATCTCCCGCCTTTTATTCAGCCCCCTGACATAAAAGGAGAAGAAAGGCTGGCAAAACAATGGAGAAGCCCTGAAGTCAGCGTGGCCCTGTCAAAAGCCAGCAATGTTATAATGAGAAAAGAGCTGGCTCAAGATTGGCAACTGGAGAGAGACAGGCAGGAGATCAAGCAGCGACGTTTATCCTCATTTCCATGGCCATATGCTCCTCTGGAACACTTTCCAATGCCAAAAGGATTCGGCAGGGTGGCGGGCGGAAGTGGGGAGGGGGAAGAAGACTTTTACAGACTACCAGCTGCTTATGTTCTTGCGACAGCCCTTAATCCACACTTGACTTGTCATTCTGGTGGAAATAGTACAGGCTTTTTGGCATCTACACTATAACACGAACAGCCTAGGTCAATCTTCCACACTTTGAAAGAACATCAGCCACAGTTTAAACCCAAGAAAGGGCGCACGAAAGCAACTGAGCTTGCAACATGGTTTCCAGATCTTTGAGCCTGAGCCTAGCTCTCTGGTTTGCTGGCAAGGGAGAGGAAACTCAGGGCAAGAGGGCTGCCTTTAAAAATGTTTCCACGTGTATTTTCCTCATGTGTTAAACATAGTCTGAATTAAATTGTATACTGTGAACATTTGTGGTTGATGCATAATGAATTGATCTTAATTACATCACCAGAGGCCATTCTTTGCAAAAACCAGGCTTATAATGTAAACAAAGCCCACCCACTGTGACAACTCAAGACCCTAAGGGTGCATCTAAACTGTATAACTAATGCAGTTTGACATCACCTGAACTGCCATGGCTCAGTGCTATGGAATCATGGCAGTTGTAATTGAGTGAGACATCAACACTCTTTGACAAAGAAGGCTAAAGACCTCGTAAAACTACATTTCCAGAATCCCATAGTATTGAGCCATGGCAGTTCAAGTGGTGTCAAGTTGCATTAATTTTAGAGCGTAGATGCACCCTAAATATTAGGGTCTGGCTCCTAGATATCAGGTTCTAGGCTAGTCCTTTTCAAATATTGTTTATTAAAGGTTTTTCCAAACAGAATATAAAAAACCTCCAAACATTCAAAGAAAAAGGAAAGAAAAAAAAAGGAATACAAAAAACATAGACAAGAAAAGTGACTTCCAATATTCTTTTCAGTAGTTATAGTTATACATACTTGTAATACAATCTTCCCTCTCTCTTTAAAGCTTTAGTGAGCCCCCACATTCACAGGAGTTAAGAGTTGTGGGATCCCACAAAAGTGGGAAAAGCATTAATATTATTTCTTTTATTTATTTATTTCAAAGTTTTATATACCGAGCTTCTCACCTCATAAGAGGGACTCAGCCCGGTTTCCAACCATAAAAACACATACAAACATGACACATACACACACACACATGCTAAAGCAGTAGTTCCCAACCTTTCATTTTACCAGGGCCCACTTTGACTAGGGCCTACTTAACCAGGGTCCACTTTGGCCAGGGATCGCTCTCCAATGTTAGTATCAAAAGGGGTGGGGCTAGTTAGCTCTGTGGAAAGGAGCAGAAATTAAATTAAATTAAATAAGAGGAAGGAGGTTTGCGGACCGGATTTCTGTTCTCGTGGCCCACAGCCCACAGGTTGAGAACCATTGTGCTAAAGGATCCTTTCCCATCAACAGCTCTGACCTGTCAATACATATTTTAAACTCATTTTCCTCCCTCTTCTTCTCAATAGCACCAGGCTTCCCCATCTTCCCACTATGGGCCTGTCCAGACAGTACTTTTATTGTGGTAGCTAATGCAAGAAAGAAGGGGCTGTCCAGACAACATTCTGGACAGTCCCAAATTCATTTGCTACAAACCAGGAAAAAGTAATGGAAACTTACCCGGCCTCTATTACAGGCTTTGGCCAGCTCTCTCAGTGCATAGAAATGACATGCCAGGAGAGGCGGGGGAGGAGGGAGAAAAATTGCTCCCCCCCCCCCCAGCTCTCCTGGTGCGTCATTTCTACATGCCGGGAGAGCTGGCTGAAACCTGTAATGGAGGCTTGGTAAGTTTCCATTACTTTTCTAAGGGGTCTGGGGGCTGGGGGGGGGAGGGAGGGCCTCCAGACGTTCTCTCGGGCTAGTTTCGAGAGAAAGTCTGAACACCTACCACAGAAAGCGCACACTTTCTGGGGTGGGTGTAGACAGCCTCCCAGAAACATCCAAGTTTAAAAAATGCGGATGCTTCTGGGATAATAGACTGTCTAGATCAGCCCTATGAAACATTATTTAGATTTTAAATCCCTTCTTTCATTTATCTCTTCCCCACCTTCTAACTAAGAGGAGATGAAGAAAGGAGCATAAAATCTACATGTGGCTTCATGTGAGGAAGGCAGAGAAGGGAGAGACAAAGGAGAGAGTTTAAAATCTAGATGAAACTTCAAGGTGGAAAGGCAGGGAAAAGAGAAATAACATGAGGGAGAACTTCCTGGCTGGGAGAGCCATTCAGCAGTGGAACTCTCTGCCTCAGAGTGTGGTGGAGGCTCCTTCTTTGGAAGCTTTTAAACAGAGGCTGGATGGCCATCTGTCAGGGGTGCTTTGAATGTAATATTCCTGCTTCTTGGCAAGGGGTTTGACTGGATGGCCCATGAGGTCTCTTCCAACTCTAGGATTCTATGATTCAATGATTCTATGAAAGGAAAGAATTTAAAATCCAGGGGAGTCTTCGGGTGGGAAGGGAGGGAAAGGTGAGAGAAAAGAACGGATTTAAAGTCTAGATGAGACTTCCTAGAGAAAATGAGGGGAAGAGAGTGAGATGCTGACACTGTTGGCATGTCAGTGCTAAAGGGGCAGCAGAAAGATTGGGTCAGGGAGACAGATCTAGTTAAACAGAGCTACAAACCCATTAATGATCAAATATACATAAGAGAAACCTATGAATGTGAGGGCTGACTGTATGTCATCCATTTTTTCCAGATATCAAATATTTTTGGTTGTCAAAACCAAACATTAACATGCCATTTTAATTTTCTCAAAGTCCTAGGCTAGTCCTTACCTAGTAGCCCTGGATGGTCTTAGACCTTAGCTCCACCCACACTCCATTGTGATGTCACGTTAAACAATTTTGATGTGCTGCATAGCCTTTTCCCAAGAAAGGAGATGCAACAGATCTTCTACGCTAGTGTTTCTCAAACTGTACCCCTCCAGGTGTTCTGGACTTCAGCTCCCAGAAATCCCAGTCAGTTTACCAGCTGCTTAGAACTTGGGAGCTGAAGTCCAAAACATCTGGAGGAGCACAGTTTGGTAAACTCTGCTCTACGTAAAGGCTTCTGGGTGTGTTTCTATGGCAAGACAGTCACCATGGCTTGGTTATTATTCCACCTACAGCACCTGACTTTAAGGGAGGCTCCCAAGTGAACAACTTTGTGGGTCTGGTGGTGAAAAGAAGAAAAGGTAGAGAAAGGAAAGTGGAGTCAAACTGGAGACAATATGCTTCACTTCACAGGTCTCCCTTCAGTATCCCTAGCTGCCCCATCTCAGGTGGGAGAATTGAGATATTTCTTCACCATAACTGCTCATTCCCAAAGAGGCACTCCCTCAGATTTTGGAAAAGTTACTTTTGGAAATATGTGGCTGTGCTTTCTCTTGCAATTTGAGTTTCTCCTCAGATTTTCTAGAGTCAGTGTAAATATCCCAAAGGCATCAGATCCCATCTGGAAGCTAAGTAGGGTCAGTCCTGGTTAGTACTTGGATAGGAGACTTTCAATGAACAGCAGATGTTGTAAGCATCATTTAGAAAGAAGGAACTGGAAAAATCTGGAGTTGCTTTAAGTCAACGGGCAACTTGAAGGCACACGCAATCACTCAGATCCATTGAATCAAGTATCGCTTCATTGACTCTCCATTTGGTGGCACTAACCAGACAAATTTCAGCCAGTGTAATTGCTAGACCTTTAGACATTGATTGTAATGTGCCTTTAATGGTATGCTGTCTGTAGATTTTTCTATTGTCTTTTGATGATGATTAATAATTTTCATGAATTTTAAATTGTTTTAACTCTATAGATTGCTAAATTGTTTCAAAATAACCTTTATGTGTGTGTTAACTGATGCTGTATGGTTTTTAATCTGTATTTTAATAATTTGGAAATTGTCTTGAACCCCATTATTGGAAAAAGGTGGGACATAAATTAATTAAATCAAAGAAAGAAATGAATTAACATTTTAATGACTATTCTTGACCAGGAGTGGGCAAGTGTTTGATCAGGATCCTTGGGTGATGCAAAGTAAACCAGTTAATGGCTATCTCCAATTTAGTCTACAATTTAGTAAGAATAACGGCAAAAACCCTTCTCTGCCTCCAAGAAAAATAATTACTTTTTAAAGAAAGAGAACATGAGACAACTATGTGTGAAATGGTTGAGGGATCCTTTCAGTTTCAGAATTATATGTGGCACCTTTCCTCTGAAGGGGGACCCGAGACAGCAAAAAATTAGATAAAATTAGTTAAAATATTTTTTAAATAATGATGTTATGAAATAGTTTGAAAAAGTTGCAAAACTTGAAAAATAGCACAAAAAAAACTTAGACTAGAATGCTTTGAATTCTACCTAATGCTAGATGTTGAAGGTTTTTTAAAGATTAAAGCTAGATGTTTGTCTACAACTTTGGATTTGTAGAGAAAGAAGACTGAACCGAGTTAAAGCATGCTACATTTTGTAGCTCACTGATTCTCTTCTTCCCTCTTAATATATTTATAAGTATAGTGAAGCCCCCGATGGTGCAGCGGGTTAAACAGCTGAGCTGCTGAACTTTCTGATCAAAAGGTTGGTAGTTTGAATTTGAGGAACCAGGTGAGCTCCCACTATTAGCCCCAGCTTCTGCCAACCTAGCAGTTTGACAACATGCAAATCTGAGTAGATCAATAGGTACCACTTCAGCAGGAACGTAAAGACACCCCATACATGCCGGCCACATGACCTTGGAGGTGTCTATGGACAATGCCGGTTCTTCGGCTTAGAAATGGAGATGAGCACCACCACCCAGAGCACTACCTTTGCTGAAGTTTTAGGAAAGGAAGGCTGTTTACATTGACCTGAAACCTGATGTTGTATACCCTACGTGTCCTTTGAGATACTTGGCTTGTGGTCTAGGGTTACTGGCAACGATGGGGTTCCATACTACCATTGCCTCTCTACATTTGTGAGTTTAACTTTTGCAGATTTGATTATTCACACATTTGGTTAAAATGTAGTTTAGGAACTTCTATGTTCTCCAGTGCAACTTTATAGGCAGCTTCGGTCAGAAATTGATCATGGAATTATGCTGAAAAATCTAGAGATTTCTAGAAAGAGCACCTCTCTAGGAAGTTCTGGATCACCCAATGTGATTCTATGGTCAATTTCTGATGGAAGCTGAGCATAGAACCTCTAACTTCAGTGAATGCAGAAAGTTGACTGAGCAGTCAGGCTAAATATGCTGTTTCCTCCCTCATTTAGTATTGTGTTAGAGAAAAAGGTACCAACTGAAGCTTCTCTCCTGTTGATAAAGGAGGTAGCTGTTGTATGCCTTGAAGTTGTTTCTGACACATGGCAACTCTATTACAGGATTTTCTTGGCAAGATTGCTTCAGAGGGATCTGTTTTGCCTTTGTCTTCCATTAAGGTTGAAATAATGTCTCTTGCCCAAGGTTACCCAGGAACTTTAATGTTGGTTTAACTTCACTTTCCCTGAAGCAGTGAATGCAATGGCTCAGATCTACTGCTGGTGCTCCCTTTGTTCCTCATCCAAACCCTGGGAAAGCAAGATCACAAGTCCAGGTTTCACATCCAATAGGAGATTCAAGCAAAGTTTCCTCTCTATATCAACAACCTCTCAACACCATGAGGATACCTCTTTCCTGTGGATAGAAACCTTGTTCTTTCAAAAAGTCACACAACTCTTGTATCAAGCAATCAAGCACAACCAGGTCCAGAAAAGACATAGTTGAACCTGCTAAATTTATGTCCATCATGCTACAGTTAATGCTGTATATGTCTGACTAGAGAAATAAAAAAGGAGATTATCATGTTCATGGCTACAGAACTTGTAGCATTACTGGGGGGAAGGGGGGGAAGGAAACCATAGTACAATTCATATAACAAAGGGCCCTTCCACACAGGTGAATAAAATCCCACATTATCTGCTTTGAACTGAGTTATGGCAGCATGGACTCAGATAATCCAGTTAAAAGCAGATATTGTGGATTATCTGCCTTGATATTCTGGGTTATATGGCTGTGTGGAAGGGCCTAGAGTCTCTGACAAAGAAGCTCAATTTTACAAGGTGCTTTTACATCCCCTGGCTTTCCTTCCTGTCCTCTGTTTAGCTAATTTGTTTAGTAGCACTGGAAGGATGGAAAAGGAAAGCTAGTTGTTGCATGCCTTCAAGTTGTTTTTGACACAGGGGTAACAGGGGTAAAAGGGGAGAAGTTGGGAAAGAATACACACACACACGTAAAGTGGGAGAACATTAAAGGGATAGGATAGTAGGAAATAGATAGAAATGGGTAAGAATTCAGACTGGACTCATATCCAGGGCAAGTTCTTTAAGACCATTTTTATGTGTTGTGTCTTTGGCACATTAATCTGCAGTCTGGTGGCTGCATTTTGCACCAGCTCTAACTTTTGAGTTCTCCAAGGGCAGCCCCACAGAGAGTGGATTACCAAAAAATTTCATCGGAAAATCACCATGCATCGACTCCAGTGTTTAAAGAATTTTTTATCATAAAAAAGGTCTGTAGCTGGCACACAGAGTTGGTTTCATGCACTTTAACCCATAAAGTCCACCTGGGCCTCCAGCAACAAAGATAGGCACTTACTTGTAAGCTACACAATGTAGGTCCACTTTTTCTTGCTTTTGGGTAGACATGGATGGCTTCAGTCTATTATACATAGAATCACTAGCTGTCCCCTGCCACATGTTGCTGTGGCCCAGTCTGTGTATATATGCTTTTTGTGTGTATATATTTCTGTATATGTGTATATATGTGTGTATGCGTATATATATATGTGGTTTTGCGCATGCGTTGTAATTTTTTTATGTTTTGGCTTTTAAAGTCTCTTCTTCTGTGTCTTTCAGTGTTCTTATGGGTGATGGTCACTCGTTGGCCTGATACCTGTATTGTGTCCAAATTTGGTGTCAATTCGTTCAGTGGTTTTTGAGTTATGTTAATCTCACAAACGAACATTACATTTTTATTTATATAGATAAATAAATAATAGAATCATAGAATAATAGAGTTGTAAGAGACCACGTGGGCCATCTAATCCAACCCCGTGCCATGAAGGAAAAGCACAATCAAAGCACCCCTGGCAGATGGCCATCCAGTCTCACTTTAAAATCAGAGACAGTATGCTGGGGAGAGGGATTTTAAACCTTCTACCCAGCCAATTCGTTTATCAAAAATTGCACCTCCACATACAAAGCAGATCTTTTTAAAAAGCAGAGTGAAGAGAGAGGGACTTTAATCAGTTCTAGTTGAGGCTCCTTTCTTCCTATTTAGCTACAATGAAAGAGATTTGCAATAAAAAAACCATCAGGAGGGAAAGTGTACACCTTCCTCACAAGTATGAGATGGTTTGATCAAGGATACGTGAGCTTATTCTTAAGTAAGCAGCCAAGAAAAAAGAGATTCCCAACTGCACATGATACATTTCACATAGCATGCAGTTTAGCTCTTGTTTGCTTCCATTATCAGGGAAGGAATGAAAAGAGAAAAGGGCATGGGGACTGGGATTAAGTGACAGCTTGGATTACTTGAACAGCCTATACAAACCATACAAAATAGAGAGAGACTGAGCCAAGCAAGTTATTATCATGCCACCTGCAAAAGAGAGCTTTGGTTTACTTGCATTTTAATGCTGTTTGCACATAGTTCAGATTCTCCTATACAATAATGAGCACTAGAAAGCTGTTTCTTTGACAAGGGTGATGGGGTTTTCCACATTCTGTGCTTGCTCACAATTTGCTGCCTTCTCTGACCTCCAGGTCACCCTGCCTGTGGGCGTCTGTTGTTTAGCTCTCCTTGCTTCCTAAGTATTTCTTCCACTCACTTCTTACCCATCTGTCTACCTTTTCTGCTTTCTAAAGCACCTCATCCTGCCTCTAGATCTCATGCAAAGGTTAGATTTTGCAAAGATATTTCTGTGTCACAAATACATGTGGCTCAAATGAAGTCAGGGTTGTGCCACCAGACCCTCTTCTGGTGCATACCTTGGAAAATTTACTGTCTGGGTCTACATTTCATATAGTCCTCTAGCTATAGTCCCAAAAACTCAACATACCATATTTACTTGAATCTATTTTTGCTAAAATATCATCCTAAAATTAGGATGTGCATTAGATTTAGGTAATATGGTAAAGTTAGTGCTGAGCCAAAGCAAAAGGGGAGTCTTCAGAAGCACCTGGAGCTCCTATTTGAGGGATGCTATCCCTAATTTAATCACCATGGCTTAATGCTATACAATGCTGGGATTTGTAGTTTGGTGAGGCATCAACATTCTTTGGCAGCCCAAGGTTTTCTTGCATCAGTTTTCTAACACTTTGTTTTTAAAGAAGCAATGATAAGCATGCAGCCTATGTAATGTGTATGTTTTTAGGCCAAATTTCAAAGAATGCACTTTTTGCCACCGTGAGTTACATTTGTCAGCAAATCCTTTTTTTTTTTTTGGTTTCAGAGTTTTGAAAATCGTGGTGTGCATGAGAATCGATGGTGCATTGGACTTGAATAAATACAGATATATGCTCTTGTATAAGTTGACCTCATGTGGAAGGCAGATTTGGATTTTAATATGAACTGAAAAGTCCTGGGAGAAATTAAATGAAGCATCAGAAGCACTAATCCACTCTAATCTCTTGTTAAATATATATATTCAGATTGGTATTTAGGAATTCTGCTGATTGATACTCACAGCAGCCAACATTTCACATATGAAAACTGGGAAACATGACCATGCAACATAAGGTAATCTAAAGATGAAAAATACTATTAATAAGGCAGAACAGTCAAGCAAGGAGAAGCTGCAGTAGTTTGCTCTTGCCTGAACCTACAGGGAATGGCAGGATTATACCCTCAGCTCCTCAAGAGTAAAGTTAGTACAACCTACTTTTATACTTTGAACTCTGTCTGCTGCATTTGAAGTAAGTTGAAAATAAAGGAGACAAAGGAGAAACATGGCAGGAGAGAGAATTGAGAGAAGGGCAATTGGGACTGTTATTGACAAGTTATGATGATCGGAGGTATAGTCAGGCATGGGCAAACTTCGGCCCTCCAGGTGTTTTGGACGTCAACTCTCACAATTCCTAATAGTTGGTAAACTAACTGGGATTTCTGAGAGTTGAAGTCTAAAACACCTGGAGAGCCAAAGTTTGCCCATGCCTGGTCTGGATTGTTGAGTGTCTTCAAGTTGTTCCCAACTTATGGAGACCCTTAAGACAACCCTTGCCTTTCTTTGCAAGATTTGTACAGTGGGAGATTGCTTTTACTTCCCTCTGAAGCTGACAGAGTGTGAATTGTCCAGTAGGTTTTCATGACTGAGTGGGAATCCAATCACTGGTCTTCCTAGTCATAATCCTATGTCTAAACCACTAAATGACACTTGCTCGAGGAGTTGATGATGGTATATACATTAAATCAAATATTACATAATAGAAATATTACTCCCCTCCATGCTCATCCTTCACCAAGACCATGTAAAGACTGCAATAAGGCTGGAGCTGCTAGCAGTACAGATATGTGTAGATGGCAGGTAGGATTGCAGAAAGAAATACTTTACCCCACAGTTTTGTAAGGCTGATGTTTCAGGTACTGAGGCAAAGGTGATTCCACTGGTTTTTCAGGCCATTGTTTTCTTACATTAGACATAAAAAGGATGCCAAGCATAAATCTTCTTTGTGTAAGCAATTGCTCTTTATAAACATTTGTACAAGGTAGCATATAACACTCTCTCCTATCTCATTTCAGTCTCAAAAGACCCCTGTGAAGTAAGTTCAGGCTGAAAGTAAGAACTTGTTTGGCTCCAAAATCATCCAGTGAGTGTCCTGGTTCAATAGAGACATGAACCTGAATCTTCCATGTCCCAACTCTGATGGTTGCACTGTTGCTTAGCTTGTACTAATGGTGGGAAGCATCACAAAATGCCTCCATTCATTGCACTCCACAGAACATCTCCCACGCATGACAGCTAGTTGCATGTAGCAATGCACAATCAGAGCCAAGGATTTTATCTCATCATCTAGGGTCCTTGGGAATGTCACATCCTTAAGTGGATGGCAGTGTTGTGAAAAAGTCTGCTTAAATGGGTCATGTATCACATTTTTGGATGGGCGACGTCTTTTGTGTTCTCATGCAACATTTATAACCAGGAATGGCCCAATTATGTTCCCACCGAATCCCATTGGACTTCATTGCCTTTGGATGGCTGCTTTCAGTCTAGAACTGGAGGCATGAGAGTGACTGTGTGTGTATGTGAGTGTGTATGCATAATGTGCAAGAGCTACTTTTCCTTCATGACTTATCCCTTCTGATCTATTCATGCCATTCCCGAGTGCTGCTGTGCCAAGATGTTTAGCATTGCCACAGGTAATTCATAATTATTAATTATGAAAAAAGCATGTAAGAGTAGAGCCAGACATTGCACAGAGCCAGGCAAAGATAAACAACCCAACCTCTTGTAATGAACCCCAGGATAAGACTTTTTTTCCCTGTACAGCAGAGATTTAACTTCATGTTTCATGTCCAGGCAAAGGGGATTTATTGGACACACTGCCGGATAATGCTGTCTAGGTACAGCTAGCATCATGAATCTTAACAGCAGCACTGAAGGAAAGAGGCAAGGCAGCCCCCAAGAACAAGTCTAGGCGACATGTATTATGGCAGAGCAGAGTGCCTGATAGCAAAAATGGCTCTTCTGAAAATAATGATTTATTATTTAGTGGTTACACTTGTCTCCAAATCTACCTCCAGAAGAACACACAGAAACATACACGGTGTCATCCTCTGTGCTGCAGTCATCTGTTCGCAAAAGCAAACTGTCAGTATTACAGCAGTGTAGTGGTAAATTTTGAATGGCAGGTGCCTCTCATACCTGTTCCCATAGCCACCACTCCCTGACAAAGGAGAGTTCACAATTACAGAAGGCTGTGTTGATCCATAACATACAGTTCTGCAGCAGTTTTCATCTTCTTGGGGAACAGTTCTTTTGTAAAGTCTATGGGTCCTAATTGCCCACACCAGAGCAAACTTGGCAGATGGGTGGACCGGATCTCTTTCAGTTCTATGGTTCTAAGCCACTTCCTAAGACTAACCCTTTACTGTAAACTTAATCCATGCTATCTTCCACAACTTTGCATTATGACAGGGAGATATTGTCACTATATGAGCAATCATCTTCACCTTTCCCTACTTTGAGGATATTAACTAAGCTAAAAGCAAACACAAACATGAGGACAAGGGCGGGGGCCGGAGATTGGCAAATAATTTATTTCACCCTGGTAACTAAAATGCCCTGGGTTTGTTATATTATCCTGCAGTATGCAAAGAGTAGTGGGCAGATTAAAAGAAGCAATGAAAACCAAATATCCTCAAGTGAACATTAGTTTGAGTCATGAAACCCAAGCCTAGAAACCAAATGATTAAAACACATTTGGAGTGTTTTCTTTTATCAGAGACAGAGTTTCTAGCCAGCTGCTTTAGGAGAGGGGTGGGGAAGAGGGTGGACTGCAATTTCCTAGCCAGCATATTTGCAAACTGTGTGCAGCCTACTGTGACCCTTAGGTCACAAGCAAATGTTTGTAAACAGAAAAAAGTATTTTTAAGTCTATTCTGGTTATTGCAAAGAAACTGAATATGAGCAGCTGTGTCAACATACACGGGCTACTAAAAATGATTGTAGGCTAGTGATGTGTATAGACACAACAGCCTTGTTGACCTCAAAGAGGCCATGTTAATTGCCTTCTGCATCAAAATGCACTGCTGATTTTTTGCAATATTGGGAGAGTCAGCAGTCCTGTAAAGGCTTCACACAGATGTAGCAATTCAGTGTTAGGAAATATACAAAATTCCCAGCATTTGCCCTGATTCCATTACAGTGTTACTTCAGATTTCAACTCTGCCACTGCAGCCCTGTCTGGGTTGTACTTTGTGCTCTTAGCACATTTACTGTTGTCTTAAAAAAAACTGGAGACAGAAGAGGGAGGGTGCTTCCAGGCAGCCCCTTTAATGTGGGAGTTCCCACAATTAAAAGGAGGCTGTCCAGATGACATCCTAGGAAAACCCTGGTTTGTGGTCAATTAATTTGTTAATGGGTTTATTCCATGCCTTTTTTGGAAGGTGTGGGATAAACCCACTACTTCTGCTGTCAGGATTGCTCCCTTAAAACTTCTGGACTTTTGAGGCAGTCCAGACATTAGTCCCACAGTTTTCTGGGCTAAATTAGCCTGGAAATCCACGAGGAAACCAAACTAAGAACTAATCTGGTGCCAGAGCTCTCCTGGCACATAGAAGTGATGTGCCAGGACAGCAAGAGGGGGGGGGGAAGCATTTTTTGCTCTCTCCCCCCCCCCTCCTTACTGGTGTGTTATTTCTAGATGCCAGGATAATTCCAGTACCACTCTAATGCAGGCCAGGTAACTTCTTTTACTTTTAAAGGGGCTTTGGGGGGCTTTGGGGGAGGGGTTTAGGTGTCCAGATGTTCTCCTGGAAAGATCTGGGAGCACATCTGGACACGTGCCTCAGAAAGCACACACTTTCTGAGGCAAGTGTAGGTAAACGTGAATGTTCCTGGGATAAGTGCAAATGTTCCTGGGATAAATGCCTGTGTGGAAGTGCCCAGAGAAAAGTAAAAGAGGGAAAGCAGGAGAGAGGGAGAAAAAATATGCGCATGGCTGTCTCAATTGAGGAGTCCTCCACACACATTGCGAGTCCATGACCATTTTTAGTAGCCTGCTTGCAACAACAAGCATTTAGGTCCAGCTGAGGGCTTCAGAAGTGAATCTGCTTCGCATCTGATTCCAGATTCTAATGGAGCTCTCCAAATAGGGTCCACACTGTGGACAGCTCCTTTAAAGTCTGGAATAAAACCCCAAATAGTTTAGTTTATATCTGGCAGGCCTGAGTAGGGTGACATAAAACACCATCTTCTCAGGGTACAACTCAGGTTTGTCTCTGTAAATATGCAAGACTCCAGATTTAACAAACAATGTAACTACTCCAATTTCTTCCTGACCATATCTTATGTTCCATGACATTTCACATCATAGAATGAAATGTCAAAGCTTCTCCTGCCCCTAGCCTCCACTAGAGTCAATATGCTAAACCATCCAGATAATACTTTCTGATTTTATTGATACCTCCTGTTTAACATTAAAACATGAAGATGTGCACTTCAGGATAATTCAGGAAGTCTGTTTCACCTTCAAAAGAAAGCACATCGTCTCGAATGTCTTGCTTTACTGAAAAAAATGTGTTTCTGAAACAGGAGAAAATGGGTCAATTCCTGTGATGGGGAAATGGTGCCATGGCCTGTGACAGCTTCTGGAGAAGCTAAAATTAGGTCCTTGTCTCAGAGAAGTTCCCTTTCCCCAATGTATAGCCCTGCCCAGGGGAGAAAAACATCTCTGCAAAAGATGTGCTTTAGAAATCAGCAATTCCAATTGCTAGACATAAAAGCAGCTGAAATACTCTTCAACCCCCACTTCCCAAATTAATTGTAGCATTTTCAAAAACATTGACAAATGAGGAGATAATTACATTGTGCCAAAATTGTTGAATGAAAGCAGTGCCTTCAAGATTTTCTCTACTTACTGGATGTAAAAATGTCAACAGAATCTACAGGCAATTTGGAAATTTCCTGCATAGCTTTTGACAATAATGCATTATGTTCAATCGCTTTCCAATATCTGGGGAAAGGATTTGATAACTACTCTTGTTTAGTTCCCTGACTTGTATTGTCAATGGAATTGTCCCACGTGGTATTGAAAGCAGAAAAGTAAAAAGGTAAAGGTTTCCCCTTGATATTAAGTCTAGTCGAATCCGACTTTGGGGAGTGGTGCTAATATCCATGGTGTCCTTGAAGTGACTGGATTGACCTTGAAGGAGTTGGGGGTGGTGACAGCCAACAAGGAGCTCTAGCGTGGGCTGGTCCATGAGGTCACAAAGAGTTGGAAACAACTGAACGAATGAACAACAACAAGCTCATATCCATTTCTAAGTCGAAGAGCCAGTGTTGTCCGTAGATGCCTCCAAGGCTATGTGCCTGGTAATGTGTATGGAACACCATTACCTTCCTGCCAAAGCAGTGGCTATTGATCTACTCACATTTGCATGTTTTCAAACTGCTAARTTGGCAGAAGCTGGGAGGTCACTTCGYCCCACGTACTTGATACAATAAAACATACTATAGAAATAACCTTTCTGCCCTTCCATACAGCATTGCTTGCTRCTTKTCCCTACCAATATATGATATACTGATGGGAAGGAAGATGGATGCACCAGCATTAAAGGTGTACCCAGGGGCRGTTCAACCCATTACGCAAAGTAAGCATTTGCAGTATAGTTGATTTTGCCCTCGGGCACTCTTGAGGCGCTTTTGGGGGAAAAATAGACCTTGATATATGCGAGTTGTAGTTACTGGGATGTATAGTTCACCTACAATCAAAGAGCATTCCGAACTCCACCAATGATGAAATTGAACCAAATATGGCACACAGAACTCCCACAATGAACAGAAAATATATATCAGTGATTGATGGGGGGGGGGGACACCAAAATACTGTTTGCTTACCATTGAAAATTACCTAGGGCCACCTCTGGGTGTACTCACACTGCAAAATTACAGCAGTTTGACATCACATTAATTGCCATGACTCAATGCTATGGAACTCCAGGAATTTTAATTTTGTGGTATATTTACTCTTCTCTGCCAGAGCAGATTGGTGCCACAACAAATTGCAGATCCCAGGATGTGATAGGATGGAGCCATGGCAGTTGATTTGGGGACCAACGGTTCTAATTCTGAAGTGTGGATGGTCTTAAAGAAGATCCAGAAATCCTGATCTCATCCCCAGACCTCAAAGTGGCAGCCAAGGAAAAGGAAAGGGAAACAAAATTAGATATAGGAGAGCATTTCACTTCACCTTTTAGATTGGTTCATCAACATCTACATTGTTTGTATTCAGCATGGGTAAAACTTGGATCCTTTTTGAAAAATCTTTTTGAAAAATCTTTTTGAAAAGATCACTCTGCTGGCTGTTGTATTGGATCGCATGTTGGACACTTCCCAAGTGTCTAGGACTGTGTGATGTATCGGCGAATAATGTGTGCAGATCCCAGTAAGGTGGCCTTCTGCAGCTGGGAGATGATAATTTTGTCAGCACCGATTGTGTTTAAGTGCAGGCCAAGATCTTTAGGCACTGCACCCAGTGTGCCGATCACCACTGGGACCACCTTAACTAGCTTGTGGCAGAGTCTTTGCAGTTCAGTCTTTAAATCCTCATATCATGTCAGCTTTTCCAGTTGTTTCTCTTCAATCCTGCTGTCGCCTGAGATTGCAACATCAACGATCCATATTTCATTTTTTAACACGATTGTGAGGTCAGGAGGATTGTTCTCCAAAACTCTGTCAGTCAGAATTCGGAAGTCCCAGAGTAGTTTAACGTGTTTATTTTCTGTAACCTTTTCAGGCTTGTGATCCCACCAGTTCTTTGTCACAGGCAGATGGTATTTGTGGCACAGGTTCCAATGAATCATCTGAGCAACGGTGTTATGCCTCTGCTTATAGTCTGTCTGCGCAATCTTCTTGCAGCAGCTGAGGATGTGATCTATTGTTTCATCTGCTTCCTTGCAGAGTCTACATTTGGGATCTGTCGTCAACTTTTCAATTCTGGCTTTGATGACATTTGTTCTAATGGCTTGTTTTTGGGCTGCCTCAATTATTATTACTACTACTACTACTACTACTACTACTACTACTACTTATACCTATCTCCCTGTGGGGATTCAAGGCAGCTAACACTCCACACTAGACAACTTTAAAAGGTGCAATTCAATGTTTAAAAACAATTAAATAGTAACAGTGTAATAAAACAAAATTAAAATACGGTAAATAAACTAAAATGGCCTTTAAAATTCTAAACACTGCATGTTATTGCTAACACTGTTGTGTGATATCTAAAACAGCTGCTAGGTGGCGTGTAGAAACCTTCTACTGTTGCCAAAGTTTTCAGGGCCCCAACATTGCACTAAGGGGACCCCATTTGGGGTTGAGACCTACGGTTCAAGAAGCAGTGCCCTAAACAATATGGTACATATCAAGTTTGAGAAACTCAACAATCTTTTGGTTCTAAACCAAATGTTCATTATTTCAGGCTGTAAAATTGTAGAGTATTTCAATAATAGGAAGCTTGGAATAAAAATTAATTTTCACCCCACTCACTGATGCTAATGTTGATACTCCTACTTAGGGCTAGATCCTGTTGGCTTTTCTCTTTCTTGGAAACACTGCTACCTGATCCTGCTCTTACCCTTACTGGTTTTAGGATAAAGTCAAATTTAAATATGTGGGATGGAAAAAGTGCTTCCTGCCCCGATTCTAGTGTTTTCTATATTGAAAAATTGCTGATGAGAAGTGTTTGGGGGAGGGGATTACAATGGTCTATGATTGTTGTGGAACTGTGGGAGTCATAGTGCACCATCCCCATAATTTCTAGCTTTGGAAAGAGGGAACTTTAAACCTTCCTCCATACCCAGATTCAAGGGCCAGTTTGATCAATCCTGCCTCAGGTAGCAGATGAGCCCATAGGGAAAACAGTGAGCTACGAGACTAAACATGTAGTATCAAGAATTCATTTTCACCTCTTGCTCTTTTGGTTCAGCTCTTTTATATATGAGTTTTTCTGGTTCTGCAGAACTGGGCAAGACAACTAGATACGCCCAATTAAATATGCCATTAAAGACATTAACATTGTGCGTTAACATAATGGTAAAGATTTGCAGATATTGAGGTCAGGCGCCTTGTGGGAAATCACCACTGTTGGCCCTGCTGGAAATCATTAGGCCTGGGAATTCCCTCCTGCTCTGTTCAGTTGCTAGAGAGGCTCTGAATGGGGATGGAGCAGGAGCGTGCTGAGCCATTTCAACTGTACATTAACCAAGGGTTCTGGTGCCAACAAGCATAATGTAATTAAGTCTTTCACTCCACCAGCTGCCTGAGGAGCAAGGATGGTGAGGGTGGGAGGAAGGAAAATCTAATTAAGACTAAAGATGTCCTTTTAAAAAAAGATAAGGTAAAAAGGGGTCATGGATTGCTTAATATATTTTGCAAATCCTGGTGAGACCACCAGCTAACAGATATTTGCACTGTAACATTAGATGATCAGAGTTCCACCTATTTATGTCTGCTTAATAGGACACATCGGGTGAAATATATAATTAAACAGCCATATGCCATCCCTTAAATCTGGAGTAATTTGCACTCACAGTCAGTTCAAAAGCAGGGTGTTTATAATGTATTAGATGTATATTTTAATATAAATGGATTATAGGTATAAAACATAAAACAGATACACAGTGGCAAACTCAGTCTAAAATTATTGGTTGCCAAAAGAAAAATGGGTCCTACCCACAAGTATAATGTTTTTATTATTATTTTTATTAAGTTAGGAATACAACATCAATTTTAGCCACATACAATAATAATATTGGAACGTCTATTATATTCTCAAGCTACTAAATGGTCATTAATATTTTTAACATATTGTCTAATATTTAAGAGGGGCCACTTGCCATCAGACACCCTGTCCAGTCCACCACTACAAGCATCCCTCAACAAACAAAACTTATCAGAAAGATTACTTGCAAAGTCTTTTAATGCCTGCCCCACACTCCTGTTCTCCCTGTCTTTTGTCTAGCTAGAAGGGGTTTTGCTTTTTAAGAGAAGCATCAGCATTGGGATAACAGTGAAGGAGAATCTCAGTATGGAGATGCATCTGTAATAAACAAGATAATAATCTTGCAAAGGGGAAAAACATAATATAATAATAATAATAATAATAATAATAATAATAATAATAATAATGTAATGTTCATTTGTGGGATTAACATAACTCAAAAACTACTGGATGAATTGACACCAAATTTGGACACAATACACCTATCAGGCCAACAATGCCCTTCACTCATAAAAACACTGAAGAACATAGCGGAAGATACTTAAAAAGCCAAAATATTAAAATTACATTACAATGCATGCACAAACCCACATACATACACACATATATACACACAGAAAATACATATATACAGACTGGACCACAGCAATGTGTGGCAGGGGATGGCTAGTAATAATAATAATAATTATTATTATTATTATTAATAATAATAATAATACATCACAGAGTCCTAGACGCTTGGGAAGTGTTCAACTTATGATTTTGTGATACGAAATCTAGCATATAGAGCTCATTTGCTGTGGCATACTGTGTTTTTGTGTCAGTAAAATAATAGTAGTAATACTAACTACTTTATTTATATATCCCATCACCATCTCCCCAAAGAGACTCGGGGCAGCTTACAGATGGCACAAAGTGCCTAAAAACAAACATAAAAATGAAGCACAATATACAATAGGATAAAATAAAACACATACACATATAAAAACATCAACTTAGACTCAATGGTAGCCAATCTAATTGAAATTATCAACCAGTGGTGAGAAGTTGCTGTAAACATGACCATGCTGTAAACAATAGGAATGGAATAAGTGCAAGCTGCAACAATGGAGAGAGATCATAGGATAAAGTGCAAGGATGTGTGACTACTGCACAGAACAACTAGGGACTAAGCATTCTCAAAAATTTGTTTGAAAAGCCACATCTTCAAATCTCTATGAAAGGAGGACAATGTGGGGGCCTGTCTAATCTCCTTGGGGAGGTCATTCCAACACTGGAGGGCCACCACTGAGAAGGCCCTCTCCCTCATCCCCACCAACTGCGCTTGTAACAGTGGCAGGACCGAGAGGAGGGCCTCCTCGGCAGTTCATAGGGGGGAATGTGGTCACAAAGATAGGCAGGACCTGAGGCAGGACCACTTAGGACTTTATAGGTGATAACCTGCAGCATTGCAATAATCCAATCTAGATGTAAAGGCATGGACCACCATGACCAAGTCAGGCTTTTTGAGGTACAGTCACAGCTGGTGCACACGCTTTAACTGTGCAAAGGCCCTCTTGACCACTGCTGACATCTCAGCATCAGTCCAGGAAGACCCCCAGACAGTGGACCTGTTTGGATACTACTGTAGCCAATCTAATTTGTGCCTCCTTGCCACAGGCAAGGTAAGCAGCATACAACATAATTTTAGCCACGTACAATAATAATAATATTTGAATGTCTATTATATTTTCAAGCTACTAAATGGACATTAATATTTTTAACATATTGCCTAATATTTAAGAGAGGCCACGTGCCATCAGCCACTCTGGCCAGTCCGCTACTACAAGCATCCCTCAACAAGCAAAGCTTCTGAGAAAGATGATTCTTACAAAGTCTTTTAGTGTCTGCCCCACACTTCTGTCCTCCCTGGCTCATGTCTAGCTAGAAGGTTCTTTTAAGAGATGCATCACCATTGGGATAATGGTGAAAGTGAATCTTAATATGGAGATGCAGAAGTGCATCTGTAATAAACAAGTAATAATGCTTGCACAGGGGAAAAACAGGATGATGATGATGATGATGATGATAACTACTTTATTATTAGCTGCCTTTGGAATCCCCTACTAAACAAGCATATATCACCTTTTACTAAGCATAACCATATGTATAATTAGCTTCTTCTTCTTCTTCTTCTTCTTCTACTACTACTACTACTACTTCTTATTTATCTTTATCTCTCCCAAAGGAGACCGAAAGCGGTTTAACATAAAATCATCAGCATACAATGTAAACTATACAAATATGCAAACATTAAAACAGGATTCAATATAAACAGTATTTTAAAAATCCCAGTTTAAAACCATTAAAACATATTCAAAGTTAGAAACCACAGCTAAGTAATACAGGCCGTGAGAAATCCAGTTGTGAATTGTATCAGCACATCAGCATGAGTGTCTGAGGCAGACTGATGCTCGATGTGCCTTAGTGTCTGGGGCACATTGGTTCAATTGCAAATAGTCATTTTGTTTGCTCTACTATATTATAACATAAGAGCAACCCTATACTTGATACAGATGTTATGAAACTGTCTAATTCAAATTCTAGAATATGTAAGTCAGCTAAGAGGACTCTCTCCCGTGCTTCCACTGGACGTACTGCTGTCCCTGCTGCTACTCTTACTTTCAGTGGTTATTATGATTCTAAGCTAAGCACCAAGGAGCTCAAGTATTCCTTTTAACCTTTGCAGAGGACATCATGTAGTGGTGTCACAAGGGTTGATGTCACCCTTATAGACTTCCTCTTGTACCAGACCGTATTGAAATAGTGTAGCTAAAATTTGACAAAAATGAGCAGCAGTAACAAAATACCAGCACATGCTTGTGGCACGTGAAGATGAAACTATGTGATTTGAAGTGTTACAGTAGTTGGATTATGATGACAGTTCTGACTCGAGTGCACGCACATCAGTAGGTTCAAAAAGAAAATTAGCATAGACTTTTAGTCTTCTATATGTACAGTGAATGTAAACTTGGCTAAAATATGTGTTTGTGACTATATTTAACTACAGAGTATTTTTTATTAAAAAATAATACATTTCTGTTGGATCACCACACAAAAATTCTGGAGACAGTAATTTTGATGGCACCTCCCTCTGGCGGTTTTACTCAGTGTGGTTCACATCCCATTGCACCCTGCTAGTGATGTCCCTGCATCCAGGTAGTGTGGTGCTTAGTTAGTTTACCTAATTAAATAATACCAGCTTCCAATGAGAAAACTACTTCAGGACCCATCTAATGTCAATAGTTGTGGATGGACCAATGTGTCAAATTCAATCATGTGAACTTATTTTTCCACTCCCAAGCCTGTTCAGTGCTCTAATTGCTACAACATACTGCATGGAGTAGATAAGCAGGCTGTGTCTGCTTTTCCAAAATAGGTTAATCACCTTGGATATCTCATGTAAAGTTCAGACTAAAAGCTGAAGTACCCCACTGATCAATAAGCCGCCAGCCCTGCTGGCCATTCCTGATCCAGTCAGTCAATTGACAACCCCCCCCCCCCCCCCCCCCCCCCCAAAAAAAAAAAAAATAACTCAGCCTCCATCCCACTGCAAACTAGTAAAGAAGTGCCCTTTTTGGTAAATCTATTAATGCAGTTGGTGAAAAATCCACCATGCAAATTTTTACACTAGATGTCCTCAATGCCTCACTCTAACCCCCCTATTTCTTCAAGCCAATGAATTTTCCTTTCAAGCTATTTTTAGCTGAAGCAATCTTCCCACATGCATTATGCTTCCTTTAACCTCCTGACACTACCATAATGACCCCTGTAAAATTGAGAACAGGATAGGCAGTCTTGTCTTTGCCTGTCTGCACATAGATGCCTCAGAAAAGGCATTCCTATGTCTTTAAACACAGCAAGGGTTTATTGGGAATAGCCCAATCTCGTAACAATGACTGATTAAGAAATACACATCTTATGATGCATTGAATAGTGGTATCCGCTTACTAATATGACAGAGAAAATTAATGTGATGCACTGTCATCAAATAGATATGTCAGCAAAGATTTCCTGCTGACAGCTCGCTGCCTGCCAGTCTTTGGTTTTCAGAGAGCACTGTGCTGTCCTCTCTATTAGTCAACTGATGTATTACACCAATTCTGTTTTGATTGATGAGCTGGGAGGGGGGAGAATCCCACAGGGAAGATTAACTAGCTTGCCAAACAATGCCATTGCAGTTGACTGCCCAATAACATTGGCTCCCTATGGGGAGTTTGCTCTGCAGAATACGTGGCAGATGAGATGGACAAAAACCAGCATCAGTGATACACATACTCACATGCATATGGACACATGTGCTACATAAATTATGCAAATCGCATACATTGCTGTCTCTTTATTTTGCATTATTTAATCTGGTGCTGTTAGTCATTGAGAAATTTAAGATCTTGGAGTCCTCATAGACAACAAGCTAAACATGAGCCAACAATGTGATGTGGCAGCAAAAAAAGCCAATGGGATTTTGGCCTGCATCAATAGGAGCATAGTGTCTAGATCTAGGAAGTAATGCTACCCCTCTATTCCGCTTTGGTTAGACCACACCTGGAATATTGTGTCCAATTCTGGGCACCACAGTTCAAGAGAGATATTGACAAGCTGGAATGTGTCCAGAGGAGGGCTACTAAAATGATCAGTGGTCTAGCCCTATGAGGAGCGGCTTAAGGAGCTGGCATGTTTAGCCTGAAGAAGAGAAGGCTGAGAGGAGATATATGATAGCCATGTATAATATGTGAGAGGAAGCCACAGGGAGGAGGGAGCAAGCTTGTTTTCTGCTTCCCTGGAGACTAGGACGCAATGGAACAATGGCTTCAAACTACAAGAGAGGAGATTCCATCTGAACATGAGGAAGAACTTTCTGACTGTGAGAGCCGTTCAGCAGTGGAACTCTCTGCCCCGGAGTGTGGTGGAGGCTCCTTCTTTGGAAGCTTTTAAACAGAGGCTGGATGGCCATCTGTCAGGGGTGATTTGAATGCAATATTCCTGCTTCTTGGCAGGGTTGGACTGGATGGCCCATGAGGTCTCTTCCAACTCTTTGATTCTATGATTCTATGACTGTAATGATTGAGTTGTGTTGTCTTCCTCTGACCATTGGAGGGATAATTCTCATTCTACCTCTAACATTAGATTTCATCATGAACCCCCTGCACCAGAACTGGCCACACAATTCAAGGTTCAGTATAACTCTGAATGGAGTGCCTGCCCATCACTTTCAGAACCTGGTAGCAATCTCCAAGTCATTTCTGTGGTATTGGGCTTGTTTTGAAAGGGCATTGGCCATGAGGGAGATTAAATTACTACCACATTTACCTCTCAAGAACAGTGGTACACAATCTGTGGTGCTCCAGGTGATTTGGACTTCAGTTCCTGGAATTCTTGACCATTGGACAAGCTAGTTAAAGCAGGCATGGGCAAACTTGGGCCCTCCAGATGTTTTGGGATTCAACTCCCACAATTCCTAACAGCCTTGAGCCCTTTCCTTTTCCCCCCTCAGTTGCTTAAGCTGTTAGGAATTGTGGGAGTTGAAGTCCAAAACACCCGGAGGGTCCAAATTTGCCCATGCCTGGTCTAGGGCTTCTGGGAGTTGGAGCCCCAAACACCTGGAGGACCATAGATTGGCACCACTGCTCTAGAGACAGTTTCAGTCAAAGTTACATTTTTGATCATTTATTTTAAAGCAAAATTTCATTGGGTTGGGGAAAGAAACAAAAAGTTACTTAGAATGCACACATCCTTTGGCATTTAGCTTATAGGATAGATGATCACCACTCCAGTTTAAATACAGCTTTATGAACTACAGCTTTGTTCCCTTCCTCATATGCCTTCTTCTTCAGAAACACAGGCTGATAATAGCTACTTTTCCAAGCACGACACCAATGAGAGAATAAATCTATTTCATTTCAAAGTTATTGGATTTATATATAAAAAATTCTAGCTATGGTAGTTAAAGTAGAGATAAACTGCATTAATTCTGCCCTGTAGATGCACCATTGGTTCTGACTACATCAGAGCTTTATTTGTTTTAGAATAATTTTGTTGTTCTCATAGGTTAAAACGATTCTCATAGGTTAAAACGACACACATACACCAAGTGCTCTATAGGCAGAGCCAACTCAGACAACAAGCCTGAGATGTCACAACATGAAAATAAAAGTTTTGGTGGTTCTATAGGTGTCTTTTCCCAAGAACCAGACTTGATATTAAATCATTTAAACAGAAATGCTATAAGGAAATGCATTCAATGTATACTCTGAAGTATTTCAAATTTCTGATAGAAATGAACCGTAATCCAGCTATGTTGATAAATATCAACACATTAACAGTCTATCATATTTCATCTCTAACAGGAGAAGGTCTTTTTTGAAAGTGAAGTGGTCTTAATAACCAATTTAAAAATAAAGATCCATCTGCACTTCATAGTTGCAGTTTCAACTCTATTAAACTGCCATAGCTTTAGCCTGTGTAAACCCAGAATTTATATATTGATTTGAGGCAGTTTAGAGTTCCAAAATATTATTCAGGGGTTAGTACTAGCAGATAATTATAACTATGTTGCCAACCTGCAAATCCTAGGATAACACAGGATGAAGCCATAGCAATAAAAAAGGAATGAGGCTATAATACCAGTGCAATGTGGATACAACACATACCACTCCCAAATGTTCTTTGGTATGCCAACAGAAGGAGATCTCACATATATACCAGCTAGGAAAACCTACCTCATGTTCAGCGGCTATTCTGCTAATGGAAACCAAAGAAAACACAAGAAAATCTTATAGAATCATAGAATCAAAGAGTTGGAAGAGACCTCATGGGCCAACCAGTCCAACCCCCTGCCAAGAAGCAGGAATATTGCATTCAAATCACCCCTGACAGATGGCCATCCAGCCTCTGTTTAAAAGCTTCCAAAGAAGGAGCCTCCACCACACTCCGGGGCAGAGAGTTCCACTGCTGAATGGCTCTCACAGTCAGGAAGTTCTTCCTCATGTTCAGATGGAATCTCCTTTCTTGTAGTTTGAAGCCATTGTTTCGTGTCCTAGTCTCCAGGGAAGCAGAAAACAAGCTTGCTCCCTCCTCCCTGTGGCTTCCTCTCACATATTTATACATGGCTATCATATCTCCTCTCAGCCTTCTCTTCTTCAGGCTAAACATGCCCAGCTCTTTAAGCCGCTCCTCATAGGGCTTTTTCTCCAGACCCTTGATCATTTTATTTACCCTCCTCTGGACACATTCCAGCTTGTCAACATCTCCCTTCAATTGTGGTGCCTAGAATTGTCGAAGGCTTTCATGGCTGGAATCACTAGGTTCTTGTGGGTTTTTTCGCGCTATAGGGCCATGTTCTAGAGGCATTTCTCCTGACGTTTCACCTGCATCTATGGCAAGCATCCTCACTACCTCTGAGGATGCTTGCCATAGATGCAGGCGAAACGTCAGGAGAAATGTCTCTAGAACATGGCCCTATAGCCCAAAAAAACCCACAAGAACCTAGTGATTCCAGCCATGAACGCCTTTGACAATACAATGACTCCTCTACCATCCCACTTTGAAAATGTCATGGCTGTTCCATTTCCCTTTGGCTTTCCTTCTTTGTACTCAGCTTATTTTAATTGTTGCATATTGAGTTCAAAGTGCAAAATGAGTTTACACTCCATTGTCAGCAAGAGCAAGAAAGAAGAGGGGACAAAATCTCGCCCTTCCCTGTAGGCTCAGGGAAAGCAAAGGATTGCAGCCTGTCCTAGTGAGTGCTGGGAGAGGCTGCCTTGTGAGTAATGTTTCCTATAAGCAACCATGAAATATTAGGAGAGGTGTTTCATAAGCATACCTTTCCATATTAATAATGAAATAGGTGCCAGTATTTAACCCTATGAGCCCTAGATCTAATACACACCTCATTATTCCTTATGTAATAAATATGTGGTGTGGGTGTTATTTGAAGATTATCTTTATACTACAATCAGGTGTCTTCCTGCCAAAGCCCTGATTCCTTTTCCTTTCTCAAAGCAGCCAGAGGGGCTGGAAGCACAGGGCCCCCAGCATGCCTTCACAGCAGGAGCATCGCTGGTTTATTTTGCCATCCCTACTGTACTCACACAGCTTCGGCTGCTGAGCCTGGTATCCGTGACCTACAGTCACTTGTCAGTTGCTGTTAATCTCTTGTGGGCAGCGTGTGAGGAAGACTGTATATGGCCAACTCAGAAAGCACACTCTATCTCACTCACAGCTTTCAAGTGAGAAAAAGGGGTAGTGTGGAGAGTACAAAGCACCCCCGCTTAGCTGCTAAGTGCTGAAAAGAGTCCCTGTTGCCAAGAGAGGCAATGGCCTTCTCCATCCCCTCCCCAATTGCAAAGCAACCCTAATGTTCTAGCAGAAGTCTTTCAATCCACTATAATGTTGCCATCAGCAGCTATGGCAAAACTAAAACAGGGTTTTCTTGATTTGTTTAGAAGGGATTTCCTTGGCCTTTTACTGAGGTTGAGATAGCATGATTTACCCAAAGTCACCCAATGGGTTTCTACAGTGAAATGAGGATTTAAAACCTAGTTTCCAAGTCCTTGTCTAACACTCAAACTACAACATCATGCTGACACATGCAGAAAACTACAATCTCAATATCCCTTACTTAAAAAATAATATTATAATAATCTTTATTTGTATCCCATCACCATCTCCCCAAGGGACTCGGGGCAGCTCACAGAAGCACTCCAAGTGCCTCATGCAGACAACAATACATAAGTATAAATACAATGAAATAAGTATAATGAACAGCGCATAAACATCGCATTAATAAAATTATTTAAAAAATGAAAATTATAAAATTCCTAAAATGCAGTGGAACCAGCTATCTGTCATAACAATCAATCATAGTGCGGGCAAGTACTATCAATGATTCATCACATTGGCCATGGATTACTCAGGATCAAAGGCCTGTCTGAAGAGTCATGTTTTAGATTCACCTGCAAGGCCTGAATAGAGGAAGCTAATCTAATTTCCTTAGGGAGGATATTCCAAAGTTAAGGTGCCACCACCGAGAAGGCCCTCTCTCTTGTCTCCACCAACCATACTTGAGACAGTGGCGGGACCGAAATGTGTCTTCTCAGCAGATCTTAATGCCTGTGCTGGTTCATAGAAGGAGATGCAGTCTCGAAGACAGGTTGGACCCCTTCAGTAGATTGTAGCCCTCCAAAATAAGTAAAACCCAAGACAGGAAAATCTGATGCTGTAAACATCTTGTAAACATCTACATGTCTGAAGAGAGGTATATCCCAAAGTCTCAGTTGGGGCTAAATCCATCCCTGTGGACTTTTGTTTGTGGCCAGGCCACCTTAATCATTACATCATTTTTGAAGGAGGTCCTCAGCTTTTGTGCAGTCTTTTTCTCATTCCAAAAAAAAAAGAGGGGGGGGTCTTCTCCTAAGGGTTAGATGTTGGCAACAAGAACCTTATGCTAATATATTCTGGAGGTTTTGGCCTTACCAACTCCTGACATGTAGCCTTCAAGAACTTGTATGACACTGAATATAATGCTGACCACAAAATAAAGAATTTCCTTGGTACATAATGGTACTGATTATTTTAATTACAGTACAGCAATGCCACAACCACCACAACCAATGACGTGCAGCTCTTGTTTGCATTTACCCATGTTACTCTTGCCCCTCCCATTCCTCCCTTTATTACATTAACTGTCCTTGTTTCTTGCTTTAATCTATTCTTCCCCTATCCACATTCTACATTTGTGACATCTTTAGTCAGGGAGCAGTCTTTTTTTTTTCTTTTTGCTTATCTTACTAATCATGTTCACTGTACAGTGAGTGAAGAACAGACTGATCTGTTCTTCATACCTGACTGACCAAAAGCTAAACAAAGAGCAAGCCAATGATGGCTGAGCATTTCGGATTTCCTAAATATTTTACAAGAGGCCTCGGAGTTGCTATTCTTGAAATGTTCACGTCTAGTGGACATCTGGAGCCTGGGGAAGCACAGCAGGAATTCATGCTGAGATCTGATTGTATAAATCAGGGTATGAACAGAAATTACAGATTCCTCTTCCATTATACAGACTAAATGAGCCACTGACCAGTCTGCTCACCTTTCTCCCCCCTCTTAACATTTGCCGCATAGGTCTACTGGGAATCACTGTTTGACACTGTACTGCTTGCGGCCAGCTGCTTCAGGCTGTATCTTAAGTAGTGAGAGCCCAGGGGACAGAGCACATGCTTTGCATGCATATGGCACCAGGTTTGATCCTCAGTTAAAGAATCAAATGCAGCTGAAGTCTGCAAGCCTTGAAAATATATAGCTACGAACATTGGCTTTAAAAGGAGGAAGGGGGAGGGAAAAGAAGAAGAAAAAGAAGAAGTGTGGTTGCACCTTTAAGACTAACTAGTTTTAGTATGTAAGCCACTCTGAGTCCTGTTTTGAGAGGGGCAGGATATAAATAAAAATGTTGTTGTTGTTGTTATTTTTACATGAGCTTCCGTGGATATAAACCCCTTCTTCAGGTGCAGAGTGATAACACGACCCAACCAAAACATTTTGTATGTTTTCAGGCCTGTTCCTGGAGTTATCTGGGGCACTGATTCAGAAAAGAGCACTGGCTAGACCTCATCAGCTCTAGTTTCTGAGATACAGTTATCAATATTTTCTATGGGTGAGTTGATGGTGACTTGTAGATGGCATATGTTCTGTATCTCAAAAACTAGAACTGATAGGGAAAAACTGATGCCATTTTTGGAATCAGCAGGTCAGGTATACCCAGAAGCAGGGCTAACATTTGAGGCACCAAAATGTGTTGGCCAGTGTAAAAAATTGCTCAGGTATAAAGCTTATTTACCCATTATATTATATGGAATGCAATAAGACTCGGAAAGATGGAAATCACAATCCTTGCCCTACATCAGGCATCCTCAAACTGCAGCCCTCCAGCTGTTTGGGCCTCCAACTCCCAGAAAACCTAACAAGCTCGAGGGCCGCAGTTTGAGGATGCCTGCTGCAAAAAGGTCCTCCCTTTTCTCTGGCCAGCTATTTTGGAGATATCCCATCTTTCTGTGATATCCCACCAATTAATATCAATAAAGTTTAATTCTGCTGCCACCATACAATGTAAAGGAATGAATACGTCAGGCGAGGGTGTTTTAAAATATCTTTGCCACGTTTTTGCAGTCTGGAAGCCTGAGGTTCTAAGTTGTTCTTTAAATTTCTCTCGCGATTGTCTGTGCAATTGCATTTAAGCCCTTTTGGTTCAATTCTTCTAGGGATTTCATTTCTGGTTTTTCTAAATCAGTCTGGATCAGTTCCCTGTAGCTTAGGCATTTCCCTTGAAGGATGTTCTCCTTTTTATAATATGCCTCATGTGGGGACATCCACTCCGGTGTCTTTGTGTAAATTGTTTTTATATTTGTTCCAGGTATTTAGAATTCATCTCCATATATAATGATCATTAAATATGCCTGTTGGTTTGGCCTTCTGTATGTCCAAATATGCATGCCATCCAAATGGAAGATTTAGGCCTTCTAAATCGAGTAGTTCATTGTCTTCTAAGGCCACCCATTCTTTAATCCAGTCGAAACAGCATACGTGAAAATAGAGTTGTAGATTTGGAAGAGAAAGGCCGCCTCTTGTTTTATCGTTATTGAGTATCTTAATTTTTACTCTTGGTTTTTTTTCCAGCCCAAATAAACTTCAAGATGTCTTTTTGCCAAATTTTGAAAATTTGGCAAAAAGATTTTTAAAAATTGTTGATGATGCATATGTTTTGGAACAAAAATAACATTTTCAGTAATGTTGTCATCTTGATGGATGATATCCTCCCTAATTGGGAAAGTCCTCATTTCTCCCATTCCTCTAATTCTTTTCTTACCTCTCTCTGCCCATCTTTTAAATCTTGGCACCCGCTCATTTGCATCCAGCCAATCAGGTCGCTCTTAAGCAAATAGCTTTTCCATTGGTGCTGCTGCTCCTTGAGAGACACAAAATGGCTGCTCACACGCCAACCTTTTAAGGTAGGCCATGTACCAACTTTTTAAGGTGAGTTAGATCCGTTATACCTGCTCTACATTTTCAAGGGGTTACATAAGGTGATATAGGCGTTTCAGTTCTTTACAGTGGTCAGTGAGTGTTGATGGGTGAAAGCAATAAATCTGCTTACCAAATGTTAGTTGCTCATGTAGGATGTCTAGTATCATCATTATATATAAGACATTACTCCCATGTTCTGGATGAAAAAGTGTCAACAGTGATTGTATTGATGTATTGTCGAAGGCTTTCATGGCTGGAATCACTCAGTACTTGTGGGTTTTTTCAGGCTATATGGCCATGTTCTAAAGGGATTTCTCCTGACGTTTCGCCTGCATCTATGGCAAGCATCCTCAGAGGTGACCTCACCTCTGAGGATGCTTGCCATAGATGCAGGCAAAACGTCAGGAGAAATGCCTCTAGAACATGGCCATATAGCCCGAAAAAACCCACAAGTACTGAGTGATTGTATTGCCCTGTGTTTTCTCTATGAATATGAAACCTAAACTTACCACATAGACAAGTCTTATGCAGGCATTTAAAAATATATGTGAATAAGGCAACCAATGCCACCCATGTTAGGTGGGTGGCAAATCCACTCGAGGGGTGCATCTACACAGTAGAATTAATGAAGTTTGGCACCATCTTAATAATGCTGTAATAATCCTGGGATGTGAAGTCTGGTGAGGCACCAGTATTCTTTGGCAGAGAAGAATAAAGGCCTTGCAAAACTACAGCTCCCAAGATGGATAGCATTAAGGCATGACAGTGAAAGTAAAGTCAAACTGCATTAATTCTGCAGTGCAAAGGTGGCCCAATTTTCCTACAGACTTTAAGGGTGCTGTTCATGGTGCTGAACCCTCTTTCCAAAATCGGTTTGGCAGCTTTGATAGCCCATTTCAGCCCAGTACGCAATCAGGAATGTTTAAGTTTCTCAGTTGTGGGAAGGACTCAAAGGGGTGTTCATCTGAGCCTGCTCTGAATCTCCTTTGGGGCATTTCCACTCATTGCTGAAAAGATCAGGCATGGACCCAGCACACAGTTGTAGCATCCTCGCCTTTATGACTCTTCCATGTTTTTCTGTATGGCAGGGAGTTGGACTGGATGGCTCATGTAGTCTCTTTCAACTCCATGATTCTGTCCTTTGAAAGCCTTCACAGAAAAACTAATGTGTGATGTTCAAAATCAAGCTAGAAGTTGAGTTTCAGCTGAAAGAAGGATTTCAGAGTCTAGCATAACTTTCTGTCCCCTTCCCACCTTTGGATGCAGCAGCAAAATATATAAATATAGGCCAGGATAAGGAAATGGCACAGAACAGAACTGCCATTTTGGCACATATGTGTCCAGCCTTTGTGAATTCGTATGCTGGGGCTTTGAAGAGTACAGCAAAGATATTTTATGAATGAATTTCCCTTTTCATAGAAAACCTACCTTCTGAGTTTGACATCATCCTCCACTGAGCAATTTGGGACATTCTATGTCCTCACAAAAGATCAGCCAGGCTGCGACTGTCCGTATCTCTCTCTCTCCTTCTCTCTCTTGCATACACAAACACACACATACATATTCTCACACAGAGCCAAAATAGCCCTGGTCTTCACTGCTTCTTCCTCGTCTCATGTTTCATGGGATAATTTAACCCACTCTCCCTTAAAATAGGCCATTTTTCCTCTGTAACATTTACTCTCTTTAAGAATGAGGGAGGAAATGAGCCTGGTTCTTTCCACTGAAATTCGTCCGCCTCCCTCCACCCCCAGGCAGAGATGCTGAACGGTTTCCAGTGAAGTCAACTGGAAAGAGAGAAGAAGAAAAGACAGAGGGAGAGAGCCGTCCTTTTCCTCTGCCCATCCACACTCCCCAGCAATAGGAGGAAAAATTAATACCAAAAAGGCTCATTTTCCCAATGTTTGGATGTCTACATTGGCCCGCAGGTCTTCATAAAGGCAACTGGGGAGCAGTCATTTCTCTTTCTTATTCAATTTCCTGCTGCCGTGTGCACATTTGGATGGCTCATGTAGTCTCTTTCAACTCCATGATTCTGTCCTGAACCAAGAAATGACTAGAACCTGGTGGGCTGGAAAAGCCCTAGAGGAAGACTTGTATAAGGAAGAAGATTGGACATGATATCATTGCTATTATTCTTATGTACCAGAGGGTTGCAGGCTCGGTTGCTTCTGTAACGTGGAACTAGCCATGTGATAAAATCCGATTTCAGAAAACAATAAAAAGCTTCATTCGACCATGCAGCTCTGTAATGTTTCTGTACATATCCCAGCTCAGAGGCAGCTTCCAGTCCCAGCACAGACCCCGGTCCACTGGATGGCCTTGGGCATGTCAGGTGGGAACATTCCTTTTCCACCTGAATGCTGACACAATATTAGCCATTACTTTATGGCAGGGGACAAGGCATCACACTGAAATGAGAAACTATCAACCAAAAATGGTAGAGTCTTTCCTAGGGATCTAAAGAATGCCCAGAAATTGTTTTGCTCTCAATAAGAAATGACGTCTTCAATGTTGATATATCTCATCACAAAGAGCTGAAAGGATTCTTCCCACTGAAGCATTTGTATTGGGAGAGCAATTCTTTTGGTCAGTGTTTGGTCAGGAAGCAAAGGAGGAAAGTGGTCTGGTGTGTTGAGAAACTAAACCATGGGATTTAAGTCTTCAGCCTGTGTGTTTAGAGAGTCAATTGGACCTGTTTAAATGAGCAAGTGGCTCGTGAGCTAAGGGGAGAAGAAACCCCAGTAGTAATTCAAATCTTCAGTGGGGATAGCTGAAGGGAGAAAAAGGCAAGACAGTGCCTTGAATTGTCAGTTAAGAGAAGAAAGATACTTTGCAGTGAAATAAGTTTAAACACAGTCTGGTGGAAGTAAAAGCCATACTTACAGTTATACTTGAAACTGTTTAACTAAAGTCAACTGTATCAACATTTAAAGGAATACAGAATAACTATCAAACGCTGTACACCTGTGAATCCTTAAAAAATATTTCCTTGATCAGTTCTTTATAATTAAGTCTCATGTCCATTTATTGAGAAGAAAATTTACCTCAGAAGAAGGCGGCTGAAGATATTGGAAGAAAGGATTCTGGTTAGGGTAATGAGTTACTCCATTTAAAAAGTGCCTCAAGTAAAAAAAAAACAATAGAGGTCAAGCCTTGGCTACACACACCATCACTACTTTAGTCTCCTCATTGCCCTGGTTTACACATTTCAGTACCGCTTCAGTGGGAAGATAATAAAGGCGCCCATGCAGCCATGCTGGCAATGCAACTAGGAGGTGTCTATGGACAACAGGCTCCCTGGCTTGGAAATGGAACAAGAGCACCTCCCATCGCCACAGTTGAGCACCACCTCCAGAAAGCCAGAGATGAAAGGGGAAGTTTTTATCTTTGTTCTATGTATTTGTATGTCATTGCCATTTCACTGTATTAAAGGCACTGAATGTTTGCCTATCTGTGTATCCACTCTGAGTCCCCTTGGGGAGATAGAGCAGAATATAAATAAAGTGCTATTATTATTAATATTATATTATATAGTTTTTAAAACATCCCAAAGTGTCAGAAACGGCCAAAACATGTCTGAAAATCCTACCAATATTAAACAAGGACAAAACTTTTGAAACCATTTCTTAGTTGAAAAAAATAATATCACTGGAAAGCACACATCAAAAGCTTGAAATGCACCTGATCCACACTGGTACAAACAGCTCTCAGATAACATAGGGATCACCTGCCCTACAACTAATCACCATCAAATGCATTATGTCAATAACATCTTAATTTGCAGAATATTATTTTCAATTTGGCATTTCCCAAGATTACTAGAACAGAAAGGCTGCTTATTCAAGAAAGTATGTGAATGGGTTATTTTTTGAAAAAGAGGAGGTAAGACTGTGTAGAATTGTTTGCTTATTGCTCTTGGTAAGAGCTGTTCAACAGTGGACTAAGTGCCTGTCTTGGAGTGTGCTGGAGTGTCCTTCTCTGGAGGTGTGCAGAGGCTGGATGACCATGTGTCAGGAATGCTTTGATTCTTTCATAGCAAGGGGTTAGACTGGATGGCCCTTGTCTCTTCAAACTCTATGTTTTGTTAACATTTGTTGTTTTTTCCTCTGATATTAATGCTAGGAAACAACATCAATTGGTACAGGTAGTCTCTCAGGATATCCTCCCTCCCCATAATGCCTGGCTCAAAGGAAGGACCCTTCCACAACTTGAATCTAGTTGGCTTTATAACTTTTTTTTTTGTACCTCACCCCCATCTCCACAAAGGGACTCGGGACAGCTTACATATGGCACAATATGCCTAAAACAACACAGAAAATAAACATGCAATACAAGATAAAACCAATCTATTTAAAATGTCAGTGTTTGCATGTGTGTATGTATGTATGTATGTATGTATGTATGTATGTATATGGCAGCTTTTTGACTGGCCACCACTTCCACAGGACACTGCAACCCCCTTGAAAGATGAACCTAGACCAAACTTGGCACACATAACCCCCATGATCCACTTTATGTCCTGGTGCAGTTTGGGGGAGGATGGGGAGGTGACTGCCCTGGGAATATGGGAGTTGTAGTTCACCCTTATCCAGAGAGAAGAAAACCCAGCCAACAAGGGATCTGGACCAAACTTGGCACACAGACCCAAAATGGCCAGCTGTGAATACAGGTGGGAGTCTGGGGGTGACTGTTGTTTGATCCAGGGAGTTGCAGTTCACCCTTATCCAGAGAGCACTGAATGCAGACAATGACAAACGTTTGGTACACAGACTCAACATGGACAACTGTGAATACAGGTCAGGCAGAGATTGGAGTGATTGCCCTGAGAATCTAGGAGTTATAATTCACTGTTAACCAGAAAGCACTGAACCCAGCCAACAATGGATCTGGACCAAACATGGTCAACTGTGCATACTGACGCACTGGCAGGGCTTGGGGGTGATTGCCCTGGAAATCTGGGAGTCATGGTTCTTCCTTTCCAGAGAGTACTGAACTCAGCCAACATCGGATTTAGACCAAACCTGCCACACAGACCCAACATGGCCAACTGCTAATACTAGCAGGGTTTTGGGGTGAATGTCCTAGAAATCTGGGAATTGTAGTTCACCCACATCCTAATGAAATTTCTAATGGGAGCATTCATAAAGAACAAGAGCAAAGACTGGCATTTTTCTAATAAATAGCGGTACAGATTACCTAAGTTATATTACCAAGCTTCCCAAAACAAAAATGCCCTTTTCAACTAACCCAGGCACCACTGAGTGCCTAAGCTAATAGCATATAAAACGAAGTTAGAATGTGAGGCTCTCTTTAAAAGCAAAATAGAGTTTGATGCTCTCTTGAAAAGCAAAACTGGGGACTTTCATATATGGGAAAGGCCTCAATGGCTCTAATGCATGCATAGTGTTAAAGGGTGTATCAATGAGGACAGGGGGTAGAAAAGAATTGCTTTTCTACTAGGAATGGAAATGTTTGAAAACATTTTAAAAACATGTCTTAGCAAGTTGAGAAATCCCGAGGAATCCTGGACTGAAGTATATAGTTTCAGATTTAACTTTGCACAAAATTCTTGTGTGGATATTGTGTGCATGCAGCAGCATTCTGTGCACAGAAGATCACATTTCATTGTAGAAATATTATTCACCGTAGAAAAGTAAGCTCTTTCTGTGCGGAAAATGTTATAATTAATGAGCTACTCTGCAAAAAAAAAATATATCAAACAAACAAACCCCATACATGGTTGATCTGCAAAAAATGTAGCATTTTCTGTGCAGGAAACAGAGTTTTCAGCAGAAAATAATATTTCTCAGAGAAAAATTATTTTCCTCACAGAACTACCCAAATTCTCCACTAAGCACTTGCAATGCTGGCTGGAAGATTCTGGGAGCTGTAGTTTGAAAAGTAATTTTTCTAAGGGCTTCCTATAAGGATGAGTTATCAGGCAAACAAAAGGGTGCAAACTGCAAAGTATATGGAACAAAGACAGGAGTGATGTGTGGCAACCCTAAAATCCCATCTGCATACAAAGAGATCCTGGTAATTTGAGCTTCTTTTTGTCCTCTCCTCTCATGGTGATGTTGATTTGGATTCTCTCTAGCCATTTGCGTCTTTAACCGCCACTCAGGCCATGATCTACCCCCTCCAGTTAAGGCCTGAACAAGACAAAGCAGCACAGGGTTGCATAAGATGTCCCACATCTCTTTGCCTTAACAGTGCTGTTAGTAGAGGGGAGGGAACACAAAACCCAAACAGACTGTGACCCACATGACAAGTGACAAGTTCCAGGGTGATCTGTCCCATGAGGCTCTTTCCTGCCATCTCACTTTATAGCAGGGGACACGGCTGGAGGCTGTAACGTGACATGACAGAGACATGGAAGCACACAGGGTTTTCGAGGAAAGCCAGAGACTCTTGAGAAAGATGTAGGCTGTAATTGTGCAAGCCTTACTAAGTGCTCCAGTGAATCACTAGGGAATCTCTCTCAACCCCATGCTCTCTCATTCATTCACACTGCCACCATTTATAAGTTAGGATTTGTGTGTATTTTAAAGTATCACATCCCTCTGGCTAGTTCAGGAAAAGGCTCTTTGTGTCTCACCCTTTAACCAGCCTTAGACAACAGTGGCAGCCTGTCAGGGATCCAGGTCAGACACAACGAAGAACCCGCAGCCCTCCAGGTGTTGGTAATCTAGCATATGCATTATCCTTCACCAATGGGCAAGGTGGATGGGGCTGATGGGAACTGGAGTCCATCATCATCTGGAGAGTCACAGGTTGCCCAGTTCAGTGTTAAAGCACCATTTAGGGCAACATGAACAAAGCTGATGACAAACATGGATTTCACTGGTTGCCATTCTCCATTCTTCCTCTAATAGAACAAAAACACTAATAATAAAACAAACCATGCTTTTATCATTATATTGAACAAGGACAAATTATAACTACCATATATAGTAATGTATAAGTTGGCCTCATGTATAAGTAAGGCAGGTTTGGGGCCAAAATTATGGATTTTGACCAGTAAATAAGTAATTCCAGAGAGCAGAAAAAAGTGTCAATTCTCTCCTGGCCACCACCATTTCCTTGCATAGGCATTCAAAAATGTCAGAAGTGGCACATGGCATAAAGGGGGTTGATACTTCTTTTGGGTTCTCCTTTGACAGAATAAGTTCTTATCTTTCACCACTCTACTCAAACATGGGATGGCTCTTCTTTAAAAAAAAAAAGAGAGAGATTTAAGGTATACTACTCACATTGTTCTATGGATAAGTCAATTCAACTTTGTTGGGTTGTTTGATTGAAATTTCTAGACTTATACATGAGAATAAGGGGTACTATAAATTCAAGCCATAGTTTCTAATCCTGGCTTGTTCCAGTAAATGTGCCTTCTTCAGTTTGTTTTCTTCTAGCTACAGCTCCCATGGATGCCAATCTGCATAGATAACTGTTATGGGACAATGGTAATTGTTGCTCCCAACTAGAGTGGATTCATTTAATGCATGGCAACTTGTAATGTCAAAACTTATAAAAGCTCGATTGATTCAATTGATCTATTTTAATTAGATGTGTTGTCAAAGGCATTCATGGCTGGAATCACAGGGTTTCTGAGAGTTTTCCAGGCCATATGGCCATGTTCCAGAAGCATTCTCTCCTGATGTTTCACCCACATCTATGGCAGGCATCCTCAGAGGTTGTGAGGTATAAATAATTAGAATTTGGTCCCAAATATCTGGAGAATCTGAGGTTAGGGGAGGTTGCAATAAACCAAGGTTCATAATACAATTCATGAGCAATTGCAAACACATTTTAAAAGGGACACAGACATTTTCAGGTTTTTTTCTGTGAGAACAGTGGTTATTATGCTGTCTGATATGGGGGACTGGAAGAGGTTTGATTCCTAGTGTGCCAAGAACTGGCATGACACAACATTGTTCATTTCTTTCTTGGAAAATCACTGTGGACCAGCAGCCAGTCAATAGCTTGCAGGCAGGACTGTGTCCAAAGTCCACCACTAACTAGCACTGCCCTAGTTCACATTCAGAAAGAGAGGAATGAGACCTAAAGTCAAAGGCTAATATATACAGTGCTAAACTTTCCAGTTTTGTTGGCATAAGGACTGGACCCCAATAAGAGAATGGTCTCAATGGTGCATTCCATCAGTGAAGTAGGAGGAAAGGTCACGGGAGAGGGTCAGAGAAAATTGAACAGGCCAGATACAAATGTGATGAATCTCACATGTTTTTGTCATAGCGGGTCAAGTCTGGGTCATTTCTATGTCTGCATAATCAGGGATAAGCCATACTGCAACAGCTTCCCTGGAGGCAAAGGATGGCTCCGTTCCATGCCACAGCTTCCTGGGCTTTAAACAGCCTTTCACATCTGATTGAAGATAATAAGCAAAAAGAAATGAGCCAGATGGGAATTCTTTGCATGCCAAATCTGGGCCCTGGTCCAAAAGTTCTCCATCCTTTGTTTAGCTTTGCACTCAAACCAAAACACTGAATATTTTATATTAGCATTCTATTTACCCCAAACACCATTTGATAACTGCCCAATGGAACTGAGAAGGTTTTTCACATTTTAAGCTCTCTTTCCAATCTGTCACTCACATACCATTTTATTCTTTCTCTCTCACACACATATACATATACAGAAAGAGAGCAAGAGAGAGAGAGTGCTTGAGTTTCAAAGGTCAGGTGAACCTGGGGTCTGTTTCCTTCTCACTGATGACAGTGCTGAATTTACTCTCAGTACATTAAGCTAATTATTTCTAGTCAGTAGACTTGACCGATTCTCAATTGCATGTTATCTCCCATCCCACACTTGTTATTATTTTGATATGTGTATCAGAATTGTTTCTACCATTGAGACCCTGATTTTAAACCTGTTCTGTCCTGAACAACTGAAACAAATCTCCCTTTTTTGATTCCTAAAAAAATCCACATAACTATCCTGAATATTATTTTCTTGACCTTGGTTATGAATTCCTCAGCTGGGAGAAACTACTGAAGAAAATATGGAGTGGGCAGGGAGTCTGCAGATTAGAAAGCATTCATTAAAAATTTAAGTTTACATGAGGCTGTGATGACTTCCGTGYCTTCTTAATGAYCCAAAAGTGATCATGGAGTCAAAAGAAAWAKCGAGYACCAGTGTCTAATGGCATCAGATCCCACCTGATCTTGAAAGCTAACCAGARTCAGTCCCRGGTAGCATTTGGATKGGAAATCACCAATGAATAGTATAATACCCAGAGCTTTAAGCTCTATTTCAAAGGAAGGAAATGGCAAAACCACCTCTGCGTATTTCTTGCCTATGAAAATCTTATGAAATGCATGGGGTTGTCATAAGCCAACTGGAAATACATACACAAGAAGACATTTCTGAGTCTTGCAACATGTTTTGACAAAAAATTCTCCATGTGTCAAAAACTATGCACAGATTTGGAAAACATACACCAAAAAAAGTGGCAACTTGAAGTCACACAGACAAGGAGCTAGAATGGATGACCAAGCAGTGTTGGACACATGAGCTTGTACTGGAAGATGTGAAAAGAGGAACTTCTTTATACAAGTGCCCCTTGAATGAAACACATAGTCTTTCAAATCCCTAAATACAGGAGGCAACAAGTCAGTCCCACCAGTCACCTCTTCAGTCTAATCATAGAGTCCTTTCTTTTCGAAATGTTGAAATGGTTATCAGAGGGAAAAGCATCAAAGGAACCTATACAGAATGGTTCACTCTATGGGTGGGAAACCTTTGATAGTCAAGGTGTTTTGAATTATGACTCCTACAATATTTTAGTTGCATTGTTATTGGTGCCTCAAAATCCATAGCACTGTTGGTAATAGCCAGGGGCGGCTCAACCCATTACGCTAAGTAAGCATTTGCAGTATAGTTGATTTTGACCAGGGGCGCTCTTGGGGGAAAATAGACCTTGACATATACGAGTTGTAGTTACTGGGATGTATAGTTCACCTACAATCAAAGAGCATTCTGAACTCCACCAATGATGGAACTGAACCAAATATGGCACACAGAACTCCCATGACGAACAGAAAATATATATCAGTGATTGGTTGGGGGGGGGGGGCAAAATACTGTTTGCTTACCATTGAAAATTACTTAGGTCCGCCTCTGGTAATAGCTGACCTCTTCTTAGAGCGCTTGATTTTCCCAGTTATTAGTGTTAGAGGGCCAGAATTTCCCAGTTATTAGTGTTTATACCACATTTTAAGGTTAAGCCCAACTTTAAATCTCTTTTGGTGTCCACTAACATTTTGTTTTCCATTCTTGAACTGAGAATAATATTATTTATTTATTTATTTATTTATTTATTTATTTATTTATTTATTTGCTATATTTCATACCACCCTTCTCAACCCGAAGGGGACTCAGGACGATTCACAGTTCTGGCAACAATTCAATGTCATTGATAAAAACAATATAACACATTAAAATTGACTCTCCCCAGATAAAACATTAAACATTATTTAACACATCATATAAAATAACATCACCTATCACACAGAGACATAGCCGTTGTCATAAACAGTCCTGGGTCATTGCATTTTCAACTTTCACTTTAACTTTAAATATTTCTATGATGGGCCGAATGTTTGGTTCCACAGCCAGGTCTCTAGCTGTCTCCTAAATGTCAGGAGGGAGGGGGACCACCTGAACTCACTTGGGAGAGAGTTCCACAGCTGTGGGGCCACCACCAAGAAGGCCCTGTCCTGCACCTGTGAAGCTGGTGTGGGTGAGAGCAGGACCTTCCCAGAAGATCTTAATCTACGAACTGGTTCATAACTGCTTTGGGAGACAGTGATCAGGTATTCGGACAGTGTGGCCAGTCCAGTAAAGTTGATGGTGGAGGATTATTGCTTTAATACAGGTGGTCTTTGCTTCTTCCAGAATGCTGACAATTGTCCACCTGTCTTCCCAAAGGGAGAGACATACTAAGAGGAAGGACATCAAGCAAACCCTTGTCATGGCCACCTTTCACCTGGAAATCTATGTCCTCAATGTGAAAGACTATGTGGATCCAGCACAGGTATCCACAGTCACTTATGGACCCACTGCCAAGATGCTACCCTTGGAAGACAATCATAATCTGCCATATAATAATATAGCTGCATTTGTTGGGACTTTAGGGAATCAACGTCCCAAATATCTAAAAGGGCAAAGCTTCCCCACCCCGGATTTTCTCCAATCACCTACAAAATGTCATTATTCCCAAATGAAGAAACACCCCCAGACAGCATATTCCGGGAAATTGCTCATCCCATACTGTTGAGAGCTTTTGATTTAGAAAGGCTTTTTGCCATTGTTGCTGTGAAGTATCTTTTAGTTGTGGGGTATTGTTCTTTTACACTTTATTCTGTTTTTAATGCTTTCAAACAGTGTTCCCTGCTTGCTTTCTTCTGATAATACATTTTTTTAAATGCTCAGCAACATCATAACTGAACCTATTCACTCAAGAATAGGACATGTATGGATTTCTGAAGCAAGCTGTGCTTCGTCCCATCACTGTCTTGGGAGTACAAAATTACTGATTTAGAGAAAGCTACACCTAAGCTTCTTTCACATTATACAGTTATAGCATTGTGATTCCACTTTAACTACTATGGCAACATCTAAGGATTTGAAGGAAGTTGAAGGAAGAGAGTTTAGAGTCTTCAGTCAGAGAAATCCTCATCTGGTGATTCTGAAAAAATGACAAATCCCAGGATTCCATAGCATGCAGCCATGACAGAAAGTAGCATCATCATGCTATAACTGTATATAATTTTTTTCTTTTAGCAGTTATTTTGTTTTAATGTGTGCTGTAATCCACTTTAGTCACTACACTGAAAGAGATGGAATATAAAATAAAATAGAAATATCACCAGCTTTCTAGTCTTGGCTAGTTCTACCCACAGAGGATTTTGATAAGAGCAGATTTTGGGAACTGCAGCTGGGGCTTTCATGATGCCCTTCCGACAAGTGATAATCTGCTCTCAAAAGAGATGGCTTCAAGAGGATGCTTTGTTCCTGATTTCAAAAGGTTTCCCTCTAATTCCCAGATTGCATAGAAGTACCCCAGTTTCCATCCAGCATGGAAATGATCCATTTGGTCAGCCTCCTCCAAGCAGGCACACATCCAGATGTGGATGGACTAAAACTCCCATTATCCTTAATTGGCACAGTACATGGTTAGGCAGTCTGGGAATAATGGAAGTAGCGATCCAAACACTTTTACTTATGTAAAAGGTAAAAGTAAAGGTTTCCCCTTGACACTAAGTCTAGTCATGTCCGACTGGGGGTGGTGCTCAATTCCATTTCTAAGTTGAAGAGCCAGCGTTGTCTGTAGGCACCTCCAAGGTCATGCGGCCAGCATGTGTGCATGGAGCACTGTTACCTTCCCACCTAAGCGGTACCTTCATGTTTTTGAACTGCTAGGTTGGCAGAAGCTGGGCCTAACAGTGGGAGCTCACCCTGCTCCCCAGATTCAAACCACAAACCTTTCAGTCAGAGCTCAGTGGTTTATTCCACTGTGTCACTGGGGGCTCTCATGTAAAGTATGTGAAATATGGAATTCAAATGGAGCAGAGAGGAGGACATTGTTTGATAGTCCGCCCGCCCCCCCCCCCCCATAGCTTGTAACCAAAGGCACAGTATAGCTGGTTTCCTGCTGTTCCATTTTTCATTGTTTAGCTTGAAGTTCCCATTCATCTGTCATCCAGTTATYGGCTGGAGCTGCCTGCACCAGTCTCAGGAGCAGCACACGTACAAAATATAATTGCAGATGCCCATCCAGGTGATGAATTGAGCCATAACATCACACTCTGAAAAGGAACCTTCCTTCCTTTGTTGCTTTTTTTGAAGCTGCTTTCCTCCTCCTCAGCAGCAGCAGCTCCCAGGAAAGAAAAAGACTTATCAGTAGAAACCCATTTTACTTTGGAGCAAAGCACATTTCAAAGCTGGAGAGTAAATGATTTGCTTCCCAAAGTTCAGAGTCCTCCCTTTTTAAGCAGCCACTACAAATACTAAACCAATAGAGAGGCAATCCATTCCCCAGAAAAAAGCTTTTGGAGGACAGTCTCCACAATCCCTTATTACCAAGCCATGCTGGTTCTGAATGGAAGAAGAAAACACCCTTTTACCACTGAAAGAGGCTTCCTGCCTTGAAAAGTTTTAACTCTGAAAAATGCCTGGCTTTTTTTAAGTGAGAGAATTTTAATTGAAATACAATATATTTAAATATTTATTTGCATGTGTTTTGCTCATTTTTCCCGATGGGATTAGATCAGCATATTGTGCAATTTTTTTAGCTGCGATTAAAAAGTTTCCTTCTGCTCTTCCCACTTCCCTCTTTTCCCCCAGTAAAACTTGAATTCAAAGTTCCAATTTCCGTGAAATCCGACCCTTCCCAGTACACTCAGACAAAAGCAAACTATTGCAACTCCTCCCAACTGGTGTGTTCATTCTCATTAGTCCCTTTTGCCATTTTGACCAAACCCTGATGTTCCTATGTCACATATGCCCCAGTTTTCAACTGTGAAATATTGGGACATTATTTATTTACAGTATTTATACCCCACCTTTCTCACACCAAAGGGACTCAGAGTGACTTAAAGAACACACATAAGGCAAATATCCGCTGCCGATCATATAATTAACATGGACAAACAAACACAAACATAAGTAACGGAAGTTTTTCCCATATTATTTCTGGCATCTTGGAGGCTGTGTTCAACTCCAACCATGAGTGGTACTGTTGTTCCATCTTCCATGCCGAGAAGCTTTACTCCGATCAATGCCTTTATACCCCCCCCCCCCCCGCGCTAAAAGCAGGACCTATTTTATCTACTCACATCTCTACTTTCAACCTGATAAGTGGACAAGTGAGCTGGGGCTACTGGTGGGTGCTCCCCCCACCTGGGCTCAAACTGCTGATCTTCCGATTGGCAGGATTTTTCTGCAGCATAGTGGTTTAGCCTGCTGTGCTAAGCCCGGCCCTTTATGGAAGGAAAATCCCATCACATTTCTAGCTCTCTTAACCAACAGTAAAGGAAACTGCAATCCAATACCACTTGAAGAGTGACATGGGTAAAATAATTATTTAAGAAAGAAGGGTCAAAAATCATTCTGAAGCACACAGAGGAAAATATTTAACTGTACGTTCAATGCATTATAAAATGTTTGATTCAAAGAGCCAAGCATGTGTTTTTCACACATCCTCCTTATTTTAAAAAGTCTGTCTGTTCTTGTAAGTGTTGCCCTCAGGCAATCTAATCCCATCCTCTCTCCATACCCAGCCTTTACATGCACATAAAGTAATGGGCTATCTTTCTTAAAAATGCAAATGAAGTGGTTGTTGTTGTTGTTGTTGTGTTTATTATATTTATTTCTACTTCACTTTTCTCTCAGAGTTGAGACCCAAGGCAGCTCACAGTTAAAAAGCAGTGCAATTGAAAATATTAAACATATTAAAAGGACATCACATTTATAAAAAATATGAAAATACATAAGTTAAAATGCAGTTTTAAAAAATTAAAAATAAATTCTCTAGCCAAAAGCATTTTTTACAAATGCACTATTTAAAGGGCCTACCTGAATAAAAAAGCTTTACCCTGCCACTGGAAGGACAAAAAGGAAGTGGGTCATTTTGACCTCCCTGGAAAGAGAGTCCCAAAGACGTGGGGCAACCACTGAGAAGGTCCTCTCTTGTGTCTCCACCAACAGTGGTGCAATAGGAGTGAGACTGAGAGAAGAGCCTTTCCTGATGAACTTAGCACCTGGACTGGCTTGGACAGGGAAATATGATCTGACAAATCAAAACATATAGGGATTTATATGTCATAACCAGCACTTTGAATTGTGCCTGGAAATGAACTGCCAACCAGTGGAACTGTTACAACAAGGGAGTTATGTGTTTCCTCTCTAAATATTCCTCTCCACAACACCACTCTCCCTTCCAGACACCTCCTAGTGCCTATTGAGCTTAGGCTATTGCCATGAGGTGCAACAGAAAACCATCACATTAATTATGTCAAAGAATTATTATTATTATTATTATTACTACTACTACTACTACTACTACTACTACTACTATGGAGATTTGTATGCTGCCTTTCTCCAGGACGGACCCAAAGTGGCTCACATCATATTTAAAAATATGCATACAAATAGTTAAAAACTGTAACTAAACAAGTATCAGAGGTCCAATAAACCTTAACAACTTTCTATATTATTAAACATTGAAAGTTAAAATCAACCTAAAATTCTCCATTCTTCTGTACCCACAAGTGCCTGGCTTCAATTAAAAGCTGCTTCAAAGAGGAAAGTCTTCACGCCTTTCCTAAATGTCATGAGAGTGGGAGCCGATCTAATTTACTCTGGCAGTGAGTTCCACAATTTAGGAGCCGCCCCGAAGAATGTACCTTCTCTCGTGATTTTTAAGTGCTTGTTGGTCAGGAACTGAGTCATAATAAGGGTCTCCTTACTAGACCTTAGAGGTCTACTCAGCCTGTATAGGGAGACATGGAATAAGAATAAGGAAAGAGTTTTTGTACATGGAATAAGAGTAAGGAAGGAGTTATAATCTCAGACAACACCGGCATTGTTGATATTTTCATACACACTTACTACTACTAGTAGTAGTAGTAGTAATTATAAGAAGTGTTCGACTTGTGATTTTGTGATATGAAATCCAGTATATAGATCTAATTTGCTGTGACATACTGTGTTTTTGTGTCAGTAAAATAATAGTAATACTAACAACAACTACTAGTAGTATTTTGTTTATATCCCATTCCCTCTCCCTGCAGGGACTCGGAGTGGCTCACAACAGTATAAAATCACAAAATACATAATAAAACAAATAGATATTTCAAAGTAAATACAAAGTTCCCATAGCAGATGCATTTATGTATTGCTCAGTTCACGTTATATTATAATGTATTTTTATTATATCCAGGTATGTTTTTTCAATTTTAGTACATAGCTTTTTGGGCCCCCTGGTGGCACAGCAGATTAAACCACTGAGCTGCTATACTTGCTGACCCAAAGGCCAGCAGTTCCAGTCCAGGGAGTGAGGTGAGCTCCCGCTGTTAGCCCAGTTCCTGCCAACCTAGCAGTTCAAAAACATGCAAATGTGAGTAGATCAATAGGTTCTGCTTCTGTGGGAAGGTAACGGCGTTCCATGCAGTCATGATGGCCACATGATCTAGGAGATATCTATGAACAACACCAGCTCTTCAGCTTAGAAATGGAGATGAGCACCACCCTCCAAAGTCGGACACAACTAAACTTAATGTCAAGGGGAACCTTTACCTTTACCTTTACATAGCTTTATAATGTATGATCCCTTTATTCTCTTTGTGTGGTATATGGACACACACATATCTAAACCGTTGACTTCTGGAAAGAGCTGCAATTCATTGGTTCTTTTACTTTTAAGTTGGAGGAGGAGGAGAAAGGGAAGTAGCAGGAAGAGAGCAGCAGGAATAGAAGGAGGAGGTAGAAATAAGGACATGAGAATCCCAGAGTAGTTGGTTCATTATTTCATCCCCCTGGCCCCCAGATACACACAGAACATGACTCCAAAAGAAAACATTAGCAGTGAACTGCACTGTAGAAGGAATGAGCTGGCAGCCATTTCTCCAAGCACAGCTGTTGGAGAAAAAAGAGATCACATTGAGAGCTGCTGGCTTACTGTCTATGTGAGCAGCCTGGTACAATTAACCTCCCACTTTGCCAATATGTACTAGCAATATACACAGAGATATTCAGCTGTGCAAACTGACCCAAGCAGATCTCAAATTGAGTAAAAGGCAGCATCATTACTATTATCACCACTATCACTATATACTATCACTCTCCCCTATTGCTGGAAAAAGAAACAAATAAGGATCTGGGTGGTTAAACACATTGGAAGGACAGGGAGAAACACATATTGCAAATCAGTAAAGATTCCCGTCAAAATTGTGCACATCCACCAATATATCTAATTCATTCTGCACTTAGTATAATTGGCATAATATGGGGATCTTCCCAGTGCTCACTGTCCAATGGTATAAAGCAGTGGTTCCCAACCTGTGGTCCATGGGCCACCAGTGGTCCCCAAGAACATAAATACAGTTCACAGCCTCACGATTACTCCACTGTTGCCTCAAAACCATGCAGCAAAGAGAGCGGCGGATTTCACAAAACCTCCTTATATTGCTGAAGCAACAGGGATGTCAGGTGGGAAGAGGCTGACTACCCACAAAAGATTGCTACTACCACATCAGCTCTAGATTATTAAATATGGTTTTATGTGGGCAAGCAGACAACTGGGTGGCATATATTCTGTATCAGAAACTAGAGCTGATGTGGTCTATCCAATGCAATTTTCTGAATCAGCATCCCAAGTAACCACACTGAAGCTAAAGTTGACCAAAACTGACTTGTAACCATTTTGGTACTAATGTTGGAGAGTGGTCCCTGGTCAAAGTAGTTCCTGGTCAAGTAGTCCATGGTCAAAAAAAGGTTGGGAACCACTGGTATAGAGCAAGAACAAAGCTTGGAAAAATTACATTCTTGGACTACAATTCCTTGAGCTTCCTACTTGCTGTTCTCTCCAAAGCTCCAAGTGGGGAAAATGTATCATGTTGTAACCTAAGAATAAATCTGAGTTGGAAATGCCATGACTTTTCAGAGACTTTTGAATTTCAGTTCTCATCGACTCTGTTGGCCTGGTCAATGTTGAAATACAAAGACAATAAAACCGTACATACGTGTGTACAAGTAGACAGCATGTCTAAGTTATGGGCAGGTTTAGGGACCAAAATTGTAGATTTTGTTTTGATCTGCAGATCAGACAAAGTGCCAGAGCCACCTCAGGGGACCAGTCTCCCCTGCCTCAGCAACAGCCACTGTTTTCCCACCCTGGCATTCAAAAAGGCATTTTCCACTCTATTCAGTGTGGCAAGGGAGTGGTCGGAAAAAGTTAAGGCAGAGTATTTATTAATTCCTATCAAAAATTAACTATTCCCTTCTTTGCATGATGGAGAAAAGACAGCTTAGCTGCAGGAGAAACCAAAATAAAAGCAGTGGTCCTTGCACTCTTGATGCTCCTCAGCCTTTGCCATTTTCCTTCCCAGGCATTCAAACATGTCAGGAAGCAAACAGGTTCAGTCCTTTTATTCTTTTCTTCTGGATGGACTAAGATCTTGCCTTTCACTGCTCTACCCAGAGAAGGGGATGGTTCCTTTTTTTGAATAAGAGTCAAGGTACCTATTCATAAGTCAACCCAGGTGTGTGTGTGGGGGGGGGAGGGGCAATGTTTTGTCTAAAACTTCTAGATGTATACATGAGAAATAGACAGTATATACACATGGATGGTTGAAATGCTCCATCAGCCAAGACATTTTTTTACCTTGTGGCAGAGGTTTTCTCTATCTTGAGTAGCCATAATGCTAAATTCTACTCTAAGACTTTTATGTTATGTATGGCCTCCAAGACCAATTGCTCTGGTATTTAACCAACCCGCTAGATATACAATGTCACCAGTGCGTGGGACAAACTTCCTGAACTCCAGCCTAAAGAGCAACTCAGACTTCATCCTCAGTTGCTATGAAAATGAAAACAAAATCTTCACAGGAAATAGATATATGGATCCTTTCCACAGGAGTAGATATTATCTATCAAATATTCCCTATCATTCCCTTCCAAACAATCCTTTTTTGCTCAACCAGATAGAACCAGGCTTAGATTTCTACCCTCTTCCAATGAAAGTGGCTTGATCTTTTCCAGCTACTTGTTCTAGGAACAGAAGGGGCATCATTTTCAGAGAGGATGGCAGACGTTGAGCAGTGGGAGAAAATCAATGGAGCACAGAGGATGGATTGTTAATTCCTGCACTTCCTTTCCACCCTGCACCTTTCATTAGCAAAAAGCTCTATTGTAAGCTCTCATTTAAATCCCATTTGGGTGATATCAGAAGGGAGACATGTGGCTTCTAGATTGGATTAAGCTCGACTTCAGTGCCACACATGGGCTCGTTCCTTGCAGGACCCCGGCTGGGGAATTGGCACAATTGCATTGTACATTTCACAGGACTTGCATGGTATATTGGTGGAGGGCAGGCTGACAGCATGCTCACCTTGTTTAACTCTCCCGCCTTATTGATTGCATTTGAGTTAATGGATGCTTCTTTCCTTTTTTTTTAATTTAAAGCTTCCATGTGTGCCTTTTAAAAATGGCCAGATCCTTGCATCTCTAAGGAAGGGATTAGTTCAGTCTAAAGCAGGCTAAAAATTCAATGCAATCAAAACATAATGTTCAAATGATAGTTCATAGCCTGAACCCTGAAGCAAGTTATGGTGGGCACTGGTGGGACAAAAAGGATATTCTCATTGTTTGAAAAGCAAGATGTAAAGCAGGCAGTGAAATACTACTACATCAGATGTGATGCATGTGCTCCCAGTTTTATTTTGTACTTTAATAGAAGTATCCAAGGTCCTGATCCCTAATGCAATCCCAGCACTTTGGATAGATCCTTTAACACACTATATAGCAGTGATTCACAACCTGTGGGTCCCCAGATGTTTTGGCCAACAACACCCAGAAATCCCAGCCAGTTTACCAGCTGTTAGGATTTCTGGGAGTTGAAGACCAAAACATCTGGGGACCCACTGCTATATAGGTTATGGATTCCTCCCATGGGTGTTAATGCCACCAAAAAAGAAAAAAATGCAGTCTGAAAATTATTTGTCTGGTCACCACACTGGAGATACATTACCTTGTATTATTTAAAAAACAAAGAAATGAGTCTTAGGGGCAACCAAACCAAACCTATCCCTCAAAGCCAAGATGACTAAACTGAGACTGTAATATTATGGGACGACATAGATCACCAGAAAATACAATAGTGCTTGGTAAGGCAGTAGGAAAAGAGTAAAACCATTTTATGGATGAATGGACCCAAAGAGACCATTCTCCTTCAGTTTGTGAGACCTGAGCCGGGCTGTTGATGATAGAGTGACTAGGATGTCTCTCATTCACAGGGTTACAATAACCTGAAGTTGACTTGAAGGCAGTTAACAACAAGAACACATTGAGGGAAAGACCAGCAGTTTTACGAGGCTGCCTTTGCTTCATAAAGCTAAGTGGGGAATAGAAGCAGGGAAAAAAACATTAGCAATAGGAAATTAGCTTGACAGAATGGATACACTTAATCCTCTGCCAGCTAATACTACCACATACCTCCCCCCTCCATTTTCATTCCTGCAAGTTTAGGGCAGGAGAGGCTTTGGGGTGCCATGGCAGATACAAGGTGGAAAATCAAACTTCCTCGTTTTCAAACTTGAGTAAATAAAGCTCCTGTTCACATAGCAGCAGGGAGGCATTGATAGGAGCTTGTTCTCAGCTGGAAGTGGCTGCAATGCCTGTCTTCCTCGAGACTTCATTTGGTACAAAAAAAATCCTGACACATATCACTGCTTCAAGACAAGATACATTGGTAGTAGAAATCATGCAGCAGGTGGTGTGCAGCAGAGGAATGCAATCCAGTCCTTCAGCAGATGGGGGTTTTACCTATTATAGTAAGAGATGGTATTGAGCCTCTAAGTGATTAATTCTACTCAGATTATCCCATGGTTGACCCTCCAGTTCCCTAGTTTTCTGAGCTGGGGTGCATACACACCCCTGATCCCAGTGCAAGGCCACTGGAAGAAGGATCACTGAGGCTGATATGCTGTAGAAGCATAGAAGGGGTTCTTCCAGTGCTTTGATTAGATGAGTTTTCACATCTAATTTATGAATACTGTAACTAAAAATATCACTACTTTGGGATATTGTTTTAGTTATGGTAAACAGTGCACAAAGAATAAAGCAGTAAAAGCAATTATTTGCTGAGCATGGGTTTTCCACTAAAGATTGGATATGCATATGTGTGTGCACACACACATTCTTCTTCTGATGTTCTCCAAGATTTGCTTCTAACAATACTGTCAAGGTATTGTTTGCCAAGACATGGTGGGGTGGAAGAGGGGGGTACCAAACTAGAAAGCATTCATAAAAATGTTCCATATTGGGCCCTTGAGTTGCAAGCTAATTAGCACAACCCAGGGAAAAGCAAGCGACACTTTACAATAATTGGCTAATCATTAGTCACTGTAAAATCATTAATCACAACAGGGGAGCATGTTGCTAATGCAGCTCTAAGAGGCAACACTTTAGTTTTAATGGATGGTTCCGTTAATGGGGAGAATCAGGAGATGGAAAAACCAGTCTAGAGATGAGGGTTCATGTTGTGCTCAACTCTGCTACCAGCTTTCTCCAGAACTTGACATGCTTCTTAAGTAATAAGAAGTCCCTAACAGTAGTAACGCATTACAATTACTCTTTATTTAACATCAGTAATACATTCCTAGCATTTAGATTTTTCAGATTGGCTGGGCTTTTTAAACAATTAAAATGCAAAACTTCTCTTTTTAGAACAAGAAGTAAATATTGTTCCTTGCACTTAAAAAAAGCGGTACCCGTTGTGTTGCTGTTGTTTACAAGTGGAAGGACATTATGTCCTTGAGCATCTAGACTTTTGTTACTGTCTGGCTACTAAGAAGAAAATACAGACTCACTCAATGTCCTTCTGTGAAGAATTCGTCTGGCACTTTGCAAATAAAATCACTAAAAACTATTCCAACATGCATGCTTACAGTCTCAGAAGATGTAACCTTGGTCCCTGCTTGTCTACAGCTTGAAGAGTGGACCAGATCCTTGGAAAAGTGAGAACTATCACTTGCCCTCGACACATTAAAAGAGCTAGAAAAGGGACTGGCTGAGAGAGTGAAGGGAGCAGTCAATGTTTCCTCAAAGAAAAGCAAGGCTCCAACAGACAGTTCTATTGAAATGCGCCTTCCCTGAATCTCTCTGGAAATCTACCAAAGGACTCCATTTTGTGTTCTGCCCATCTAGTGACAGAACGATATGGATCAGCATTGATTTATTTGTATTTGGACTTTCTAGCCTGAACTATGCTCTATAGTGTGGCAGAAGTCAGAATAACCATGTCAAAAAAGTGTGATAATAAGGCATCAAACAGAACAGTAATTAAAAATCTAATTTAAGGCACATCTGGGGGAAAAGTAGAACTGTAAAAAGAAGTGAGCATACGGCATCAAAACAGTATGTATAAATTTAGATAGTCCAACCTTTCCCATGTTTTCTACAAACCGCAAGTCTAGGACAGATGTAGACCTTTAGCTGCTCTGAGTCTCTCAACTACTATCAGCCCCAAAAAGCCTGATATGATGAGGAATGTAGCTCAAATGCAGCCTTGAGGGCCAGCAATTCCTTCAACAGCTAACACTCAAGAATGCCTTATTCCTGCTTGGCTATGTTTTGTACCTTCAGGTATTTTTACTTATCATGATTGATACAGGAAGACAGAGAATAATCCTTTCAAAGACTGAAGGTCTGAGTTTGGAGATGTAATTTTTCAGGGGGGCAATATAATTTTCACAATTGTTGGCTATAGTGACTGATCGATTCTGGGAATTATACCCCCCCCCCCAAAGTAGCTTTCCCAAACTTTGTGGAAAATCCTATCTTAACAGATACCAACAAATTCTTCCTAACTAATTCCTTGAAGTATCCAAAGTGATCTTGCAGCCTTAGGAACTACCTGACAGAATGAAGTTGGTGGCATAGCTTTCATAGACTAAGTTTACTAGACCTAGTTTTCAAAAGCCTATGCTACCAACTTCATTATCTCAGTTAGTCACAAAGATGTTGCATTGTAAATGGATATGCCAGACTAACATGGCTTCAACCTTGAAGGATGGCGTATTTATGTAGGAGGGTTTTTTTAAACATTGAAATCTCAAGGGAGTTGACAAAAAACGAACAAACAAACAAGATAGACCATCTTTCCTTGCAACACCCTTCTTACCTAGAGCAATACACCAGCATTAACTCCTCCTCTCCAACATTTCATTTCTTACTGTGTTGAAGGTGGACATTCCAAACTGTGACCATATACAAGACCGGGAATGAAATCTTGCTGTGAACTCATTCATTTGTCTCCTACACTGTAAGGTTGTTGGGAGAAAGTACAACAGATCTCATTCGCTACTTGTAATTAATGCCGCTCAGGAAACATCAAGACTCCATACACTGAATGGCCTACTCTTCCAAGGAATTTGTGCTGCTGTACCAGCCTTAAGTGACACTATTCCAGTGGTGATTCAACTACCTTTTCACTCAAGTGCTTTGAACTTTTCATGTTGTCAGGCTGGAAGGGAAAGGACCCTCTCCTCTACTTCAAGTAACCATGGAAACACTCATTTATCTCTATATGCAAGATTGGGGGGGGGGGACTTCCAGTTTGACTGGTTGGTTAGTTTGCCTTCCAGCTGAATAATTCATGGAGACTCAGCCAGAAGGGTAACCCTTGGTTAAGTAGTACCATGGCAGGAGAGGAACTAAGAAGACGCCCACTTGGCTCAGGGGCGCACATGCATAAAACCACAGCAGGCTCAGCACCATACTTCCAGGGATTTATCCTTGCATGGTCTTTGTAGATCTCCAAAAATGCCAGATCTAATTGGAGCAATTACCCACTGCCCTTCGCTGCATCACAATCGGCATTCTGATGCACATTTCCTGCTTGATTAGTTACTCTTTTATGCTGTCTGAAGCATTTTCATAGATTGTACATGGCAGTTCCGGGGAAATTATGCATGAGGAACAAAAGCAAAAACTCTGAGCATCTCTTGCTGTTTGTTTTAACCAGTTTATATGCTTCCTTATCTCCCTTATCTCTCTAGGCCCTTCACAGGAATATTTTCCTGCACAATATTTTAGTTGTGAAGGCTAACTATTAAAAGGCCAACCTTGAAGAAAGCAAATTATTTCATCCTAATCTCAGATGTGTGCGACAATTTTCTGTTCTCTCACTAGGAGGTTGATGGAAATAACCATGGTACCAATGTGACCTTGTGTTCAATGGGTCGAGAAGAATTTCAATAGCAGAGAATGTTGGCCCTCCAGATATCTCAGACTACAACTTTCACAGTCCATGTGGCCTAGAGGCCCAAGGCTTCCGACTTCAGCCTATATGTAACATATGACTCTTTGGCCAACACTGCACTGTTGAATATCTCATTATAGCTGCTGTTGTTGATTGCTTGCTCACTGAGAAACATCTCCCTCCAGATGAGCAGGGATGTAGCACACAGATGGGCTTTGTTTTTGTTTGAGTGACAATAAAGCCCTGCCTGATTATCTTCTTTAGTATCATCAACAGTATAAAGCCATCTGATTTGGACATTTGGAGGAGTTAAGTCATAACAGATTATGATATTGCCTGCCCAAACCCCACACAGTGGTAAGCTGTGCTTGCCCCTTTTTCCTCAAGCATTTTATTTTGATTATTTCAAAATTGAATAATTTAGACTAGGTAGAGAGATAGGCAATGTGAAGGAACACAGAAAGAAAGATCTAGAAATGCATCTTCTTCAAGATTCACAAAGACCAAAATTGAGAAATGGGCTGAATTAATAAAATTGTTGATATTTTTTCATGTGTCAAGACAGATTTACTGTATTACTCACCCCAGTAATTTAGCAAGTCCTTCTCAAATGTTCAAACATTCATTAAATACACCATTATACATCAAAACTGAGTATATTCTGTGCCCTGCTGATATGCATTCTGAAGCCAATATTTCCCCAATCATGGAATTGTACAGTTGTGATGATTTTGAAGATTGTCTAGTTCAGTGGTTCTCAACCTGGAGTCCCCAGATGTGTTTGGCCTACAACTCCCAAAAATCCTAACAGCTGGTAAATTAGCTGAGATTTCTGGGAGTTGTAGGCCAAAAACACCCGGGGACCCCAGGTTGAGAACCACTGGTCTAGTTCAAGACATTGTTCAGCCCAGATGTTCAAAGACAGCATTCTTGAGAAATAGCAAACTGTCCTCTGCTTAGATATAGTTGGCTCTCTATATCCATGACTTCTGATTCATGGATTCCATCACTGACAAAAAGAAAATATTCCCCCCCCCAAAAAAAAAAAAGATCATAGAGCAAGCCTTTGTTTTGCCATTTTATGCAAGGGATGGCATTTTACTATATCACTGTATATAACAGGATGAGCATCCATAGATTTTGGTATCCACAGGATGTCCTGGAACCAAACAACTAGTGAATGCCAAGGGCCCACTGTCCTTTTTATTGAAGGGGATCTCAGCATCTCCATGTCCTGCATTTTCTGTTGCTGAACAGTTCCCAATATTTAGTGAATGAATGAATGGTTTATTGTACCAGTCATAGGCTATGACATCACATAATATACAACCTTTAAAAGTACAAAACAATAAGTATAATAAGCACTTTCCAATATAAATATTAAAAACTTATTCCATATAATGTCTCTTTAAAATTATAGTAGCAGTGACATGCTAACAATACCAAGTGTCTGATTTGTATCATCCCAAACTATCTCCATTTCCATTTCTAGCCTCCGCTGTGGACTTTACTAATTTAGTTCAGATTTTTTTGGGCTGCAACTGAAAATGTGGCAATCTTGAATGTTATATTTTTGGAATGATCTGCTAACAGATCACAGATAACTACTGACTGGTGCCATGCTGCCCTTTAGATTAGAGTTCTGATTCCAGAGGAGGTAGCTGCATTGTGAGGAGCTCCGTCCTCCTGTCCATAAACAGATAAAACTTTTTATTGAAAGTATTCTCTCAGCCATTGAGTTTAAATATTTAGAGTACAGGAGGTTCAGAGTTGCTGATAAGAACCCCTTTTGCTAATTGACCATGGGGTGAAAGAAGCATCACAGAGAAGCAGATGGTAACACTCCCCTAAAGTAGCTCCAACAGCAAAACAAAAGAAGATTGCTGACTTCTATGCAAACCTAATATTTAGTGACTATCCCTGCAATTGCCACTGCTATTGTTTGTTTCAGCAATTGTAGTACAGTATAAGGAGTGGTGGGATAGCCAACTTCAGCACTCTCGGGAAATAATCCATTCATCTCTATAAAGATTTAAGCAGGTACAAAGTTTTATCTAGTCATGGTCACCTAGCAATAAGGATCACAGAAATGAAACATACATATGTTTAGAAAGTGAAATGCCATCATTGAGGGAAGGAGAGATGATTGAGTGATGTATACTTTCAAAAGCCACACCTGTAGAAACTTTTTTCTTTTTACTGCAACAGACAATGTGAAATGTACAAGGATGACTCAAGTGTTGGTCTGAGCCACTGTGGCACCACAGTTAATAGCCCAGGGCTGAGACTTTGGAGGTCCATGTCCATATACTCAAAGAGCCATCAAATCCACAGGATAGCTTGGGTCACCCAACCTCTTTCTTCCTTCCCACTGTCCTTACACACACTCATGCACACACACACATGCTTAGTGCCAGATTTAGGACAAATGAGTTCTGTGCTAGTTAAGTTATGAGGTCCCTTATTTGGACCCTGATGGAGATAGGCCTGGTAGACCTACTTTGCCTACTTTGTGGCACACTCCCATTGACTACAAACTCTATAATCATGTCTGGAATTGCTCAGAAATAGAATACCTTCAAATTTAGAATTTCACCACATATGCAAAATCCATTATAAAAAGAAATGGCAGGAAGATGGTCCCCATGGCCAACAGGGTCCTGTGCTAAAGCACACCTAAACACAATGGTAAATCCGGCACTGCACATGCTAACCTAACTCATAAAATTGTTGAAAAAATAAAGCAGTGAAAATTAAGAGAGCCGTACATGCTACTTTGAGCTTATTGGGGGGGGGGGGGAGCAGAATGTATAATCATCATCATCAGCAGCAGCAGCAGCAGCAGGCAGCAGCATATACATATACACACAGCATATACACACAGTAAATCTATTTATTTATTTATTTATATTTAGACCACGCTATCTCCTCAAGGGGACTCAGGGCTAATGTATGCAAGAGCTAATGATAAAAGCAGCCATCCTTGTGGTAGACTCATGGGCTCTGCAGTCCTGGCTAACTTTTGTCCCCCTTGACTTCAGTAGGTCCCCCTGAAATCTGACTCATTCTATTTCCTCCTCAATCTCCCCCAACACACAACTATTTCCCACCAGGATATAACTTTTCCCCCAGCAGAAAATCACACACTTGCAATGAATATAACAGCAACATTTCTCAGCAAACCTTAGTTCAAATTCTAAGAATCTGTGCTGATGGTGGTTGGATAGTGCTAACTGAGGCACTAGATCCTTTCTGTTCTTGAAAGCTGAGCAAAATCTCCCTAGGATGGGATAACCCCAAGGAATATCTGTTGCTGTGGGCTACATTTCAGAGGAAGGAATTGGCAAAATCACTTAAGTATCTCTTGCCTTAAAAAACTGTGATAAGCAACTTGAAAGCACATACACACAGTAAATAAAATAAAAACAAAATTCACTGAAACAATCTATCCTCTAAAAAAAAGAGATCACTGCAAAGAAAAGAGGATCTACTGAACAACCTGTAAGCCTAAATAATCTAAAGGTACCAAATCCTATCAAATCTTGGAAGATAAGCAGGGTCAGTTCTGGTTAATGTTTGAATGGGAGACCACTGTCAAATAACAGGTACTGATATATTCAGAGGAACGAGCTGGCAAAGCCACTGCTGAGTTTTCCTTGCCTAAGAAAATTCTATGAAATTGATGGGGTCACTATGCACTGATAGGCATCTTTTTTTCTCCCTTTTTAGTTTTTTAAAAAGATTTATTAAATTCAGCACATTATATATAATATCACAATATAGTAAATAATCTCAATCCAAAACGCCACATTATCCCATCCCATTCACCTTCCCTCCCCCTCCCCAAATAGCAAACATTTACAGAACATTTCCCTGTCAGTCCTCCAACTGGTATTATTCTTGATTGTCTAATTATCTTAATAATAGACCTTACTCTAGTCATTTAAACAAAGTCTCACTTGATCTGAGGGAGATAGGTAACTCGAAGGCACGCGTGCGTGAGCACACACACACAGACCAATCCGAAGCCTGCTGCCGCTGTCCAGAGTGCTGTTCCAACAGAGATCCATTAACAACCCTTTCCAGTCTTATCAAAACATTTCATCTTACGCTTCAGCGGCTGACGTGGTGGCTTTATTTTAAATTTGGGTGCAACACACAGCAGGTAACTCAATGTTTCATAGGGGCGATCCATTAAGAAAGACGACGGCACAGAGGCTTTTTATAGCTTTAATGTGCAGCTGTTCTTGCAGCGCTGGCATGGGGTCGGCACGTAAATTCTTAAAGCGGAAGGGAAATTTTGCTGCTGGGGGCATTTATGACTTGGAAGAAACCAGATGCACTAATAAAAAAATTGGCAGGAAAAGCGGACAAGCTGTCTTTGGCATCAGGGGAGAGTGAGAGGGGAGAGACGGATGGATAGAAACGAAGAGGGAGAAATATAAATAAGAGGGAGAACCAAGCATGGTTTGCCAACAACCAGGATGATGTGATCATGCAGCAAGGATGAGGAAACATTGGTTCTCTAAGTGGTTTTGTTTTTGCCTGCTATGTCCATCATACCCAGGCAGCATAGCCAATGACAGAGAACTATCGGAGCTATAGTTCAAAGCATATGGAGGCCTAGAGCAGTGGTTCTCAACCTGTGTTTCCCCAGGTGTTTTGGCCTACAACTCCCAGAAATCCCAGCCAGTTTACCAGCTGTTAAGATTTCTGGGAGTTAGAGGCCAAAAACATCTGGGGGGCCCAGGTTGAGAACCACTGGCCTAGAGGGTTCCCAACCCAGTAGTAATGGGATATCTAAAGAGAGGAAAAGGCTTGCAGGTTTAAGAGTTGGAAGCTCTCATCCTACCTTCCACTTCTGCTCAACTTTTGTGAAGAAACTCTCAACACTAGCCAGCCAAGAATCCTCCTCTACATACCTGCAATCTTTCCCCCAAAATATTATGGACAATCCATACAGGGAGAGAAAATCACTCCACAACTATCTTTAAAACGTCAATCCTCCTCTACATACCTGCAATCTTTTCCCCAAAATATTATGGACAATCCATACAGGGAGAGAAAATCACTCCACAACTATCTTTAAAACGTGAATCCTCCCTCTTTTTGTTGTTAGGAGTCAAATTCCATTGTGGAGAATCTGTTGGAGGATGCATGACAGTGATGGCCAAGACAGAAGTGAATTCTGGATGAGGAGAGAACTGGAAAGTAATGAGTTGTCATACTTGCTCTTCCTTGGGACCCTTTCCTTCATAGATGCCAAAATCCATGGATGTGCAGGGCTGATTACATACAATGGCATAGTAAAATGGCAACCTTCATATAAAATGGCAAAATCAGGATTTACTTTCTGGAGTTTCAAAATATATATTTTCAAGTTATGGTTGGATCTGTGGATACATCTCACCGGCTGTAAGATTTGATTTTTTTTTTTCATTGTTTAATCTCATTTGCAGATTTTTAACAGTATTTCTTTAAATTTGTTGTAAACCACTCTGAATCTTGAATTGAGGAAAATATGGGATGGAAATAATGATAATGATGCAGATGATGTACTACTAAACTACTATTCTCAATGTCTTCAACCCAGTATTGACAATGGCAACATGGCTTCATTTTGTAGCAGATACTGAAAAGTCAAGAGAAATATTTAAGAGACAATGTCACTTTTGACTTTTTCCTAAGGCGACACAAAATGAGGGAGCTGCCTCACCAATTTCCTTCCATTTGCATGTTTTTACAGGATGGTAGCACTTTTATGATTTGTATCAGGGCTGGATTAATTTTTATGATAAGCATACTGCAGAACTGAGGAGGTCAAACTGTGACTTGCTCCTAGGCATGTTATGCATGGGCTGTAACTAGTTCAAGGGAAGTTAGAATCAATCCCATTTCAATTTTGCAAGCAGGTTAGGGTCACAGCTCAAGCACGGCCCATCCTTCCCTTCCCTTGGCTCAGCCTTCACACATCTCATTTTCATTGCCTAAGGCTATTTGAGTACACTCTCCCCATCCATGCAGAAACACACACCTCCTGGGATGTTTAATTTTATATTAATTTGGCTGCAATTTAAAATTCAGTTCCAATTAGTTTCCCAAGAGCAACGAAAGAGACTCACCCAACAGTGAATTCAACTTTTAGCATGAATCCAGTTAATGCATTTAGCACTTAATTTCACACTGGCAAGTTTGCAGTTCCGTAATCATGAAATGTAAATAAAAAAATGTGTATGTGGGACCCACTGATGACTAAGAATGGTTTGGAAGTGGGCTTGTCAAGAGAAAATGGTATGTTTGGGACAAATAAGAAATTAAGGGACACTGCCGGGATCCTTGGTTAACATGCAGAACATGTGCCTTCACTTTCAAAGTGCATACATATTTTAAGAACACCAAATTCTCCAAATCTGAATTGGCAGGAAATAGCCAATACCCATCCTTATCAGAGCAAGGCAAGTTACCATTTTGGAGTACAATTTTCAGAACCCCCCAAGATCATCAGTCGTTTTGGTCGGTGAAAGTTCAAAACCTAGAACATAGAAGCTCAGAACTCAGAACATAGAAGCAAAAGAATTCAACTGCCCGTGATATTATTTTCCAAGGAATCTTTTCTTCACTGTGGCTTCCTGGTCTTTCAGAAATTTTGGGGAAAAGGTCCACATTGTAGAATTAATGCCATTTGATACCACTTTAGCTGCCATGGCTTAATGCTGTGTAATCATGTGAGTTGTAGGTTCGCAAAGTTTTTAGCCTCCTTTGCCGAAGAGTGGTGGTGCCTCACCAACCTACAGCTTCTCGAACGTCCACTTCAAACATGGCATGGAGCCTAACAAATTCTGTTACTATGTGTTGTCAAAGGCTTTCAGAGCTGGAATCACTGGGTTGCTGTGAGTTTTCCAGGCTGTATGGCCACATCCCAGAAACATTATCTCCTGGCATTTTATTCACATCTATGGCAGGCATCCTCAGAGGTTGTGAGGTCTGTTGGAAACTAGACAAGTGGGGGGTTTATATATCTGTGGAATGTCCAGGGTGGGCGAAAGAACTCTTGTCTGTTGGAGGCAAGTGGGAATGTTGCATTTGGTTAGTATTGAATGGCCTTGCAGTATTGAATGGTTAGTATTGAATGGCCTTGCAGCTTCAAAGCCTGGCTGCTTCCTGCCTGGGGTAATCCTTTGTGGGAGGTGTTAGCTGGTTCTGACTGTTTCCTCTCAGGAATTCCTCTGTTGTTATTCTCACCCAATTCACTAAAGTAGAAGAAATTATATTCCACTCAAATTCAAAGATTTTCAGCACACTTGAATGGGGTATCCTAAATTCTTCTGTGCTGTTTGGAAATTTCCATCCCATCCACTTATCCTGCACTGCACAATAATGATGAAAATGTATCACAAATGTTTGTTGATTTTAAATAAATCAATGGAAGCAGAGTTACTTAAAGTGAATTCACAGTTGAATTAATGCCGTTTTATCTACGTTCATATTAGCTCATTGGGATTCAAATTCATTCAGATTCGAAGCATCTCCAGCTCTATTTGAATTTGAAGCTGCCCCAAAGAGAAACATTTGAATCTGAATGTTTGTTGAAGTGAGCCAGCACCCAAATCTGAATCGCAGATTTAATTTTAGCTTCAGTGACCAAATTTGTTGTCCATTGACAGTCTATGAAATGCAGAAACAGAGCATGAGGGTGCTATTAACACAGCTTTGCTGAGATAAAACAAACCCTAAAATGCCGCGGTGCAAGACAAGTCTTTAAATGCATACTAATCTTGCATCCACGAATTCCCATATTGGGAAACAGGTGATAAGAGCTAAAACAAGCCTGCCAACATACAAGATAAAACTTGTGCTTTGGCTCTGCCATCAATTTATCTCCCAAGAAGCCCTCTAAATGTTTGCCTCAAGAACACCAACATTTAAAAAGCCTTATTCAACTCCATGCCTGAATATTTAGATGTTTTGATTCCAGTTTCCATTGGCTGCACTGTCTAGGTGTCAACGTATTTTTGAGCCAATGCAGTGTACTGTGCTGGAACTTAGGAAATCCAGATTCAAGTCACAATGGAGTCTTACTAGATGTCCTTGAGCACTATTGACTCTTCCTTTCTCAGCCTGACCTGTTGTAAAGGGTTATTATGAGGACCAAGTGTAAAGGAGAACAGCCTTGAGCTCCTCGGAAGAGAAGAAGACAACTGCAACTAATCAATATATCAGGCAAGGAAATGAATAAAATTTCAGCTTCTTACAGTGATTGGGCTCATTGGAAAAGAATACTGAGCTATGAAAGAATGCTGGAATCATTCTGACTTTCTTCAAGCTTAGTAGTGAAGTATCTGAGAACCCTGGCAGAACTTCCTCTAAAGACTATTCAGATGTTGGGGTCAAAGCGAGGTGTTTTTGTTTTAAAGTCAAACCTGTGGTGATAAATCTCACATACAATGACGCCACCTCTCACCATAGTCAAAGGTGCACCTAGAGCCGTGGTTCCCAACCATTTTTTGACCAGGGACCACTTTGACCAGGGGCCACTATCCTACATTAGCACCAAAGGGGTTACGAATCAGTTTTTGGTCAACTTTAGGTTTGATTTGGGGTGCTGATTCAGAAAATTGTGTTAGATAGACTCCATTGGCTAGGAACATATGCCATGGTCAGCGACAGAGAAGCAATAGCAGGTGGTGTGAAAGGAGAAGAAATAAAATAAAATAAAGAGGAAGGAGGTTCACGGACCAGATTTTCATCCTAGCGGCCCACTGGTGGTCTGCGACCCACAGGTTAAGAACCACTGACCTAGAGAGTAGGGAGAAGGTTGTCAGTGCAAGTGAGTGGCAGATTGTCTTCTGTCACTCTCAAACTTCCAACCTTCCTCAACCTGGCTTTGGACTACATATTCCATCATCCCCTCTGTCCAATTCTGTTAAATACGCCTTTTAGCTTATTTGTTTTATTAGGACAGTTGTCTAGGAAAGATACATCTGCTTACAGAAGTCTGTACTTAAAGTTCCTCATGAAACCTTACTATTGTAACCAACTAAGTTTGTGCTCTAGTGAAGAAACACTGAATCGGTTATACTCTAATAAAACTTGTTACTGTTCTTTTTACAAGCCTTGCCTCTGTTACTTTTACTTCTAAGCCAAACAGCCTGCATAAGAAGTAAAACCAAACCAGAGACATTAAACGCTATGCTATCAAATAAATAAATCCTTCTGTAATTAATAGTCCCTTTATAAACCAACTCTTAAGCTGATACTGATCATTGCCCGGCTTTCCTCACAAATTTGGTGGCAGTAGTTTTACGCTCCTTCACAGGTACAATGGGCAACGACAACTAGAGAGATACAACGTGAGGAATGTTGTCCTGTCTCCATCTATATTTGTATCTTGTGTATTTTTTCCAAGAATGGTACTCAATACCCATACATCAAAATTGGAAGCACAACAGGAGAAGATAAAACAGAGATGGGAGCAATATAAGTCCAGGATACACAGTGAAACAATCATAACCTGAAGGACCAGCAATGGGAGATGAATTCAACTTGCTTCGAGGTACTGAACACATGACTACTTCTCAAAGCCAACTCTGCAAGTATATTGCAGTAGTTAATCAATAAAAATGTCTGTGGTTTAAATCACAGCTCTTACAAATTACCTAAGCCTGCAAGTCTGAATCCACTTACCTTTGAGTAATGCCTATTTGCATTTAATAAGTCTTCTTTCTGAGTAGAAATGCAGAGCTGCATTGCATGTAGCTTTAAGCCAACTCTTCTCATCCTCAGGTGTAATATGGGTATAACAGAACTGAGCTACCTTATTTATGTCTTTCTTACTATTTCCAAATTAATTTTCTGGTGGGACTTTTACATTAAAAGACAAAACAATAAAAACACATTGAAAACAAATAAAGCACCAGAGCCCTCAACAGTATTAAAACCCAGCAGGATCCAATAAAAACCACAATAACAGCAAAGTCAGTCATAAAACACCTTTGTAATTTCTTTTTCTAAATGGCACCTAAAAAGAGGAAAAGAAGAAAATGCTACACATATACAGGAGAAACCCCAGGAGAAATTCATAGCTATGGTGTCACTATGAAAAAGGCCCTGAATGTAATGAAAATGATAAATGTGAAGCAAAATATTTTTCAGTCGCGTGGTTGTATTAACTACTTGTTTTGAAAACAATTGAGTGCTGTGGCATTTTAAATGATAATAAACACAATAGTTTTCATGGGCATTATGTGCTTCATCAGGAATACTCTGTTACCATAGATATTTTTAATTAATAATTTATTAAGTTGTAAAACATAACATCAACAAAAGTTAACAATATTCCCTTCCTCCAATATATCTCCTTCCTGGAATTAATTCCACAACAATGAAAGGTGAAAAACTCACAATATTCACATGTTAAATAGGGCTGGGGATTATATTCATGCAAAATATACAAATAGTAATGATTTAGTAGTTGGGTAGTAACACAGACATTTCCACATTCATGAGCTGATTCAGCAATACACTATGAAAATATATTAGAAAAATATTAAATCAAGTAAATTGAATTCCAAAGTGTATTACTCATAAAAGTATACAATCATCTCCCAAATTTTATAACAGGATTTAAAGAATTAGAGATGTGAACAATATTTCAAGCCTCTATGAAAGAAATAAGATATTTCAACACTTGACTCAGCTTCTTGAAGGAAGAAATCACACAATTCTAAATACTTTGAGTCTTTGTTTCAGTAAATCGGTTTCTGCAAAAAAAATTAGACTCGTTTTCTGTGTCCAGAAAATATGATTTGATATAAGGAACTGTGTTTTCAGCACACTTCTTATACACGCCTTTTAGAAATCCACTTCTTCAGACAATGACCTGAATCCAACTATAAGTTCCAACATGTGGGATGTTGGATTACCACTGAAGAATCAGTTCCATGGGCTTACGGTAGTTGGAACTGAGCCTGAGCACATTTATTGGGAAGACTCTTCTGAACAAAACCAGCTTAGGATGAGAACAAGCAGCAAGGCAAGCTTTTCATTTATTTATTTACAGTATTTTTATACCGCTTTTCTCACCCCGAGAAGGACTCAAAGCGGTTCATGCTTTTGTTGAAGTGACATTTTGCCACTAACAGATTGTGATGGTTGGAGGCTAGAGTATTAGACTTTGACTTGGGAGGTCTAGATTTTAGCCCTCACTGAATCATAAAACTCACCAGGTTACTTTGGGGCAGGCTTACTTTCTCTCCCTCCCTTTTTCCTTTTCTCTCTCTCTCTCTCTCTCTCTCTTACACACACACACAGAATATCTCACTTCAGAAGATTTTTGTGACAATGAGGTAGAGTAAAAGATGAATGAGTTTATTGGAGGAAAGGATATAAATTAAAATATTAACAAAGTGCTGCCATTTTAGTCAAAAATGTTTTTGATACTCCAATAATTCATTGACTATTTAATTTCATACAACATAAAAACATCCCTAATATCTGTTGTTTAGATCTTCAGTTCTTTTTAGCTCATCTTTCTTTTTAATAGCTCTCTAAAAGGTGTGTGTATAAAAAAGAGAGAAAGAGAGAGAGAGAATGATGCTAATGACACCCTATTTTACCTCTCCATTTCATTCCCAGTTAGTGGTCTTGGTACTGATCCAATGTCTATTGTCAGTAATGGAGTAGATGAGGGATAACAAACTGAAGCTTAAATCAGACAAGAGAGAGGTGCTCCTGGTCAGTTGAAAGTTTGATCAGGGAACAGGATTCCTCCTGTGCTGGATGAAGTTACACTCCCCTTGAAATCTCAGACTCACAATTTAGATGTTCTAGATTCAACTCTGAACCTGGATGTCAATGTGTCAGAAGTGGCCAGGATTGCATCTGTATAGTTAAACTAGTGTTTCAGTTGTACCTGTTGCTTGATATGTCAGATCTGGCCATGGTGACATATTTTTTGAACTGCCACAATGTGTACTGTGTGTAATTCAGTGGGCCCAAAATGCTGTGGGAGAATGTTGATCAGGACCATTTCCAGGGATCATAAAATCTATTGTTAAAACAGCTTCACTGGCTACCAGTTTATTTCTGAGCACATTTCAAAGTGCTGACTGTGAGATATAAAGTTCTATACAATATCCAGATTATATGAAAGACCATATCTCCCTATATTATCTCCTCCTCCTCCTTTGTCCTACTTGATGGCGGGGGTCCACTTTACTGGTGTGTTGGCACCATTTCACCCAGTTGATCAGGGTGTATGCCAGCAGTCTTCAGATCATTGTGCAATGTGTCCAGCCAGCATTGCTTCAGTCGTCCCTTTGGTCTCTTTCCAGGTACTTCTAAATCAAGAGCAATCTTCACCTTTGAGAATGTAACCATATCTCCTTATATGAACCCTAAGATCTAGAGCTGAGGGATTTTCCTCAATCCACTTAGTTGGTATGTTGGTTTGGACCTAAGAAAAAGCCTTCTCAGTGGTTGCTTTCAAGCTCTGGAGTACCCTTCCATAAGGAGTTCAGCTGGCCTCCTCCTTGCTGGCCTTTTGCAGAAAAGGCTTTTATTGGAATGTTTTATTTTTAAAACTTCTGCTTGTTAAAATTATTTTAAAAATTTTGTGATTATTTTATTTTTGCATTTGTTTTTAATTGACTATTTCTTGCACCTGTCTTGGATCCCACTTTGGGAGAAACATGGTATATAAATGGAAATAGAAAGGAAAGACATCATCACAATCAACCATCTATGGTCATAGGTGCCTCTGAAATGAAGCCCAAAGCTGAGAGAAGTTACCACAACACAAGAAAGGATTATTAATTTCAAGTAGAAAGATTGTGACTTTTAGTTGGCAGCCCTTTCAAGCTAATACATAGATTAATTTAAATCAATTAGTTCCTTGATTAAGAGCCCAGTGTTTGTGTTTCTATATTGACAAAGCCTTAGCATGGATACTTTTTTGACTATGTTGAAATGAATGACAGGTTTCAACCTGATGACTGCCAAGGAAATAAACGCTGGCACTGGATTTTGGTAGCCTAATAGTTCTGCATAAATGGAGATCAAGTGCCGTAAAAGCATAATGTGTCTTAAGCAAGTTCCAGCTTTCTAAATGGCAGATATAACTCATACCGGACCATTTTCTCCAAAGGAACTGTCCCCCAAAAAGTCGTGCTGAAAGCCAGCACAAAAACAAAGCAGCTAGCAAAATGAGGTCATAAGAATTGCTTCAAACAATGTGTGTTGAAAAATAAATAAATGAATTGGCCAGCTCTGTCATTTGACAGAGTGATGCGGTTGCTTCATGTAACACATTTCTGAATACCAAGGAAAGGTGGTAAACATAATATATCATGATTGCATTTTTACGGCCAGGAAATGGAAGGTGTGTTGTAGAAGGCTTTTATGGCCAGAATCACTGGGTTGCTGTGAGTTTTCCAGGCTGTCTGGTTATGTTCCAGAAGCATTCTCTCCTGTCATTTCACCCACATCTATGGCAGGCATCCTCAGAGAGTGTGAGGTCTGTTGGAAACTAGGCAAGTGAGGTTAATATATATCTGTGTAATGTCCACAGTGGGAGAAAGAACTCTTGTGAATGTTGCAATTGGCCACCTTGGATAGCACTGAATGGCCTTGTAGCTTCAAAGCCTGTCTGCTTCCTGTCTGCATATATTTTAATACTGGATACCGCTATTTAAAAACTCTAAAATTAGGACAGTAAATAAAGTACAGTACTTAAAAAGCAGGTGAGCTCCAAACAGGAAACAATCAGGGCCAGCTAACACCTCCTAACAGAGGATTCTCCCAGACAGGAGTCAGTCAGGCTTTGAAGCTGCAAGGCCATTCAGTGCTAATCAAAGTGGTCAACTGCAACATTCATACTTGGCTCCAGCAGACAAGAGTTCTTTCTCCCACCTGGGACATGCCACAGATATATAAACCTCACTTGCCTAGTTTCCAACTGACCTCACAATCTCTGAGGATTCTTGCCACAGATGTGGGTGAAATGTCAGGAGAGAATGCTTCTGGAACATAGCCATATAGCCTGGAAAACTCACAGCTACCCAATTGAAAAGGGTTTGTGAGATTTTCTCTTTCTGACAGGCTTTGGACATTATGCACCTTTACTTGGATGACTGCAGATCCCATTTGTCAGTCTGCTTCAGGTGGCAAACTCTCTTGAGCTGGAAAAGGTTTTAACCTTCAAGGTTCAACAAGAGCAAGAAAAGAAAGGCTAACCACCATTGTCACACATGGTTGTGACCAAGGCTGCATTATGATGGTCGCCATGCATGAAAGAGACATCACAAATCAATCAGAGAAGTTTCAGGATTCTGAAGCCTACCAGAATAAACAGAGGCAGTCAGTGGCCCATTGGCAAGTTGTATGAATATAGGAAGCTGCCTTATACTGAATCAGACCAATGGTCCACTCAGTCTAGTATTATTTGCTCTGACTGTTAGTTGTAAATCAGGGTTTCATTCAGGATTCTGTTCTGGCCCTATCTGGAGATCCTTAGTGGTCTTCCATCCAGAACTGACCAGATCTGATTCACCTTATCTTTTGAAATCAGGTAAGATCAAATATGTGTATGAAGAGCATTCAAGACCCATCTGTTGGGGGTGCTTTGATTGTGCTTTTCTCCTGCATAGCAGGGGGTTTGTGTGGTTTCTTACAGATCTATGATTCTGTACTTCAATGGGATCACTCAGAGGTGACCTTTGACCATGTTTCCATACTGAAGAGTTTTCATGTTTCCCCTCTATGTGTCTCTCCTCTACCCAATTGAGTGAGATTAACATCCAAGCAATGGTAGGTGGAGATCAAAATCTAACACTGCATCTAGGACAGTGGTTCTCAATCTGTGGATTTTTTGGCCTACAACTCCCAGAAATGCCAGCCAGTTTACCAGCTGTTAGGATTTCTGGGAGTTGAAGCCCAAAACATCTGGGGACCCACAGGTTGAGAACCACTCATCTAGGAAGTATGTAGAACCACTTTAAGAAAAGAGAAGTTCTGAAGAGACTACATCTCTCCTAAGACTCAAGGAGGAGAAGACCTGTATTTTGCAGTAGTCTTGGTGGAGCAAGGAGAACTCTAAGCTAGAACCATTACCCCTATTCATACAAAAGCAGTTAAAAAATACAGCTCCACACCCCCATATATTTCCTAAAGCGATTCAGCTCTGTGCATGCATGTGTTGGCTTTTCTAGGTTTTTTCATCCACTCTTCAGAGAGGCTCCACAGGAAGAAAAATCCATAGCCAAGGGACAACTATTGAGCCCTCTCGTTCCCTGTGCCCTTGGCACTGTTCTACTTCTCTCTCTCTCTCTTGCCCCTAGACAGTGATGCTAAGAGACTGCTGTGGTCTGAAACTGACTGTTTCCATATGCAAGACTAAAAGCATCTTTGAGCCTCTCATCATTTATCGATGCATGTGCAAAATGTTGTCAGCGCCCCTTAAAACACAGAAGAATGCCATTTAGAAAAACACTGGGAAGAAAAAACTGAGCACGCATTCCAGACAGTGTAGCTTTTGACGTCTGCATTACAGACACATGTCAAATGCAAAAGACAGTTTATGCCTCTGGTGGGAAAATGCTCGCAGGTCCTTAGCTGTGGAGGGGGCTGTGAGGACAGACAAGTCGTACTAGCGTGAGATAAAAGAGCACGTTCAACTGGGAAAGGAGAGAGAGATTGGGTTTATTCCTATTCTTTTCTCCCTTCAGGGGCTTCCGATTTCCCACTGTAAAACTGACTCATAGTCCAGGCTTAGTTCAAGTCAGGTAAATGAAAAGAAAAGAGGAAAATGAAAAGCGACAGGTATTTAAACTGATTTGGCCTAACCTGCAGAAGGAGATTCCTTTGAACAGATAGATAACACAAGGCAAGGCTCTTCAGGCACAGCTGAAGCCTCTCAGCAGAAAACTGCCAACAGCACGAATATGCTCCAAGTCATATTTTGTTTTGCTGGGTTGCCAGATGAACCACTCCCATGAAGGACCATTTCTGTATCAGGGGCTGCCCACTGTTGTGGCAACTACAGCCTTGCATACCTAGCCCTCCAGTTCTCTCTCTTGTCATGCTACAGAGAAGGAGTTCTCTTCTCCCAGCCTTCAGCATTAGGATAGGTGGAAGATTTAAGAGCAATTATTATTTGATTTATTTATTTACAGTATTTATACTCCACCCTTTTCACCCTGCAGGGGACTCAGGGCAGGTTACAATGTACATATACATGGCAAACATTCAATGCCATAAACACACAACATATATAGACAGACACAGAGGCAATTTAACATTCCAACTTTTCATGAGGGTATTCTGGCCACCAGGGGAGCTGTTGCTTCACAGTCCATTTGTGACACTGATGAAGTACTTCCTCATTCTTTGCAGGCTTGCTGGAGATTTTATAGCATCATAAATTAGTTAAATTAGTTTCCCTGTGTAGGCGGTACCTAAATTTCTTATTTGACAGATGCAACTGTCTTTCAGGCTGCAAAGGTCGACAGCAAGCTACACAAATTGGTCAGACACTCACTCCGACCCGAGCTGGATTCGAACTCATGACCTTTTGGTCAGTCGTGATCTTAATGCACCTGACTCCCAGCCAGCTGTGCCACAGTCCCTATCCCTTCCCTTTCATAGAAATATTTGGTGACTAAACTGAACCTCTCACAGTTCAGTTCTCAAGGATTAGATATACTTCTCACATTGGACAACTGCAGCAATATCATTCATTTAAGTAGGAGCCCCTGGTGGCACAATGGGTTAAACCTTTGTGCCGGCAGTCTGGCAGTTCAAATCTGGAGAGTGGGGTGAGCTCCCACCTGTCAGTTCCAGCTTCTCATCCAGGGACACTAGAGAAGGCTCCCACAGGATGATAAAACATCCAGGTGTCCCTGGGCAACATCTTTGCAGATGGCCAATTCTCTCCCACCAGGAGTGACTTGCAGTTTCTCAAGTCACTCCTGACATGAAAGAAATTAAGTTTTGTTTAAAAATATTGAATCTTCATGTTTAAAAAAGCACAATTTAAACAGAATGAGACAGAGCAAAATCCCAGTCCTCTGCATGCCAGTACTTATTAATGGTCTCACTGGTCATGTTTTTTTTATGATGGCCATCCCTACCTAGAAGGAATTAAGCACACTGTCTGCTTTGTGTATCACTGTAACCCTTCTATAAATCAGTTTGTGGTAAAAGCTACAGCATGACAAGCAACTCCTCTAGGCATCATCACTCCTCTTGCCTTAACCTCCCCAGAGACACCTATGCAAATCCGGATAATACAGAACTGTTATGTGCCTTACAGACACATGCACACACATACGCATAGGGAAAGAGAAAGGAAGGCAAACACCCCTTTATACCTATCCACAAATACATTTGAAAATCATACCAGCCAATGAGCTGATCTACCCAGAGATTTACAAAAGGGGCAGTTCAGACCTACTATCTCTAAGGAAATGCGTATTTCTTGAGGCTATCCTTGGGCGTAGACGAAAAAGAGACTCAGACAGAAGTAGGAAGACTTGAGATGGCATGAAAATTTGAGAACAACACATTTATGTAGAAGTGTTACAATTGACAGTGCTGTATTTTATAATGCCATGTAAGTAATGAGCGCGTATATAAAAAAGGTGACACAGGTATGCATTTTCTCTACACTTTTGGATGCTGGTGCCTATTAAAAACACATCCCTTCCTCTCCCCTTGGGAACAGGAAACCCTCACAATCAGAAACTTGCTCTTTTGGGAGACATGGAACATGCTGAGAAAACTATGAGGTTTCTCCATTGGAAAAAATGGAGGAAGGCAACCAAAGGAGCATATCTATATAAATAAAAATGTAATGTTTGTTTATGAGATTTACATAACTCAAAAATGGACGAATTGACACCAAATTTGGACACAATACAAACAAGTGACCATCACTCATAAAAACACTGAAAAGCACAGCGGAAGAGACATAAAAAGCCAAAAAAAATTACATTAAAACACATGCACAAAATTACATATATACACATATACACAAATATATACACACATACATACGCACAAAAACACATATACACAGAATGGGCCACATCAACGCATGGCAGGGGATGGCTACACACAAACACACACAACCATATGTATGCTTATGTATATATTTAGCATTTGTGTACATTCTTTTTCACTGGTTTACAGTTTCCCTAATGCCCATTCACGGACCCCAAATCCACACTTGGGATTCCAGAAAAATGGTCCAATATCAGAAAAAAGAAAAATTCCATCCAAATTACAGGGAGATATTGCTGCATCAACATAGCAAAGGAATCAATATTCCAACACACACACACACATGCCAATTCGAGTGTGTAGTCCTGAGCCCTACAGTGCAGATGCCTTTGCCTGTGAATTCTGTTAATTGTTCCAAAGGAATTGAATGTCTGCCTGTGTTTGTGTTTGTATCTACTGTAATCTGCTCTGAGTCCCCTCGGGGAGATAGGTCGGAATATAAATAAAGTGCATTATTATTATTATTATTATTATTATTATTATTATTATAAATAATGCTATTTGACACGAATTTAACTGTCATGGCTCAATGCTTTGGCAGCACAGAAGTTGTAGTTTGGTGAGACACCAGAATTTATTTGGCAGAGAGAGCTTTAAAAAACCATGTAAAACTACAATTCCTGGGATTCCATAGCACTGAGCCATGGCAGTTAAAGTGATGTCAAACCACATTATTCCTACCGTGCAGATGCACCCAAGAATTCGGTTTCCAAACCCCACAAGCACATACAGAGTGTGTTTCTCCTTTAAGAACCAAAGAAAGTTTCCCGTTCACAGAGAAATGTACTCAGACAGGCGTGAAAAGGATGGGAAGAAGGAAAGGACTGAGGGAAGAGAGAGAGAGGAGTTCTTTCCTTCCTTCGGATTCCAAAGTAAACATGGTAATGAAGCCAAATTAACTCCTTGATGATGGGCATTGAGGAATCTGGGGCATTCACTGGGAGGGGAAGGTGGGAATCCCCCTCCCTCCTGAGTTCTCAGAACAGGAGAATCAAAGAGTCAGGAGGTGTCTCAAGGGCCATGCAGTTCAAAGCCCTCTCGACAGATGGCCAGAAGGAGACTCCACAGGGCGCTGGGAACTCAAAGCCAAGCCTTTTTGAAGCAGAGCACAATTGGCTGGCCAGGATCATGTATAGAACGGTAAAAATAAAGGTTTTCCCTTGACATTAAGTCTCGTCGTGTCCGACTCCGGGAAGTGATGTTCAGCTCAGTTTCTAAGCTGAAGAGCCGGCATTGTCCATACACACCTCCAAGGTCATGTGGCTGGCATGACTGCATGGAATGCTGTTACCTTCCCGCCAGAGCAGTGTCAATTGATCTACTCACATTTGCATGTTTTTGAAATGCTAGGTTAGCAGAAGCTGGGGCTAACAGCAGGAGCTCACCCTGCTCCCAGGAGTCAAACTGCCAACCTTTCAGTCACTTATAGAAGGGAGACACCTTTCTCCCATGATCACTCTTTCAGGAGTAGATTTCCTTTCCCAGGGGCAATTTCTCTCACTTCCTTTTGTCTCACTCCTGTTCTTAACTCTTAACACGTAAGTTGGATGTTTGTAACTTGGGAACTGCTTGTCATGGGTTTTTGTAGTTTGGGTGAGGCTCTCTTTCCTAGAGAAAGCAAAAGACCTCATGAAAGCACAACTCACAGGACTGCATCTCATTGCGCGGAGCTGCATTCCTCCCACAGGGCATCCTGTTTTCTCTTTGAGGAAACTGCCTTCCCTGAGGCACACTCAATCCTTGCCAATGAAAAGCTTGGGATATAGGTGGGGTGGCATTTTTAGCTGCAAGCTGAGGGTCCAGGAAGAGAGCCCATCATAAGAGAGGATGTGTAGTAAAAGAAGAAGGGGGAGAGTGGGTCAAGTAAGGTGAAGATGTGACTCAACCCAACCCTGAGACTCAGCTGGAAAGGAAGCTCTCTCTCTCTCTGTCTTCCAAATAGTCCAAAGTTGGGTGGAGAAAGGGTGCTTCGAATGAATGCTATTCCCTGCCACGGCTGAGTTCTACAGAATCATGAGAGCCCTACTTTGCCAAAGTCTTGAGCCTTCTCTGCTGATGCCTCACGGTGGCTCAATGGGTTAAACCCTTGGGCCGGTAGTACTGCTGACCAAAAGGTCGGTGGTTCAAATCTGGGGACCAGGGTGAACTCCCGCCTGTCAGCTCCAGCTCCCCATGCAGAGACATGAGAGAAGCCTCCCATATCCAAGTGGTAACATATCCAAGTCTCCCCTGGGTAACATCCTTGTGGACAGCCAATTATCTCACACCAGGAGCGACTTGCAATTTCTCAAGTCGCTCCTGACACACACACACACACACACACAAATCCCCAAAAGACAGCTTCTCCTGAGCCCACTCCAAACCCAACACTGACCCTAGCAAAATCCAATCTCAGGGTGTTAGTGCCTCACTTTTTCTTTTCTTTTTTGGGTCAGGAGCGACTTGAGAAACTGCAAGTTGCTTCTGGAGTGAGAGAATTGGCCCAGGGGACGCCTGGATGTTTTGATGTTTTTACCATCCTTGTGGAAGGCTTCCCTCATGTTCCTGCATGAGAAGCTGGAGCTGATAGAGGGAGCTCATCCATGCTCTCTTCGGATTTGAAGCTGCGATCTATCTATTGGTCTTCAGTCCTGCTGGCACAGGGGTTTAACCCACTGCGCCACCAGGGGGCTCCAGTGCCTCACTAAACGATTGTGTCCCATGATTCCCTAGCATTAGAGTTCCAATGGGTTGTACTGACAGAAGTGCTGGCTGACAGGTTCGAATCCGGGGAGAGCAGGTTGAGCTCCCTCTGTCAGCCCCAGCTCCCCATACACACACAAATCCCCAAAAGATAACTTCTCCTGAGCCCACTCCAAACCCAACACTGACAACTAGCAAAATCCAATCCCAAGGTGTTGCTGCCTCACTTTTGTTTTGTCAGGAGAGACTTGAGAAACTGCAGGTTGCTTCTGGAGTGAGAGAATTGACCGTCTGCAAGGACATTGCCCATGGGACACCTGGATGTTTTGATGTTTTTACCATCCTTGGTAAAAACATCAAAGCATCCTTGTGCATCTCTCATGTTCCTGCATGAGGAGCTGGAGCTGATAGAGGGAGCTCATCCATGCTAACCCACGGTGCCACCAGGGCTCCAGTGTCTCACTAAACTATTGTGTCCCATGATTCCCTAGCATTATGAGTCACAATGGGTTAAATCCACAATGGGTTAAACCCTTGTGCTGACCGACAGGTTCCAATCCGGGGAGAGCAGGTTGAGCTCCCTCTGTCAGCTCCAGCTCTCCATGAGGGGACATCAGAGAAGCCTTCCACAAGAAGGGTAAAACATCAAAACATCTGGGCGTCCCCTGGGCAACGTCCTTGCAGACGGCCACTTCTCTCACACCAGAAGCGACTTGCAGTTTCTCAACGACAAAAAAAAAATTGCTAGAATGGAGCCTTGGCGGTTTAAAGCGGTGTCGGACTGTGTTAATTCTCCAGAGTCTGACAACCCCACTCTTCCTCCTGTCCCGCTTTCACATCCCTCTGTCAGCTCCAGAGAGAATGGGAAAGGAGTCCCATCAGTCCTCTATGAGGTCCGCCCCGTCGGGCGCAGAGCTTGAAGGAAACTCAGGGTCTCCCTTTCCGTGCAACTGTCTCAGAACCCGTTCAGACCGCGACGGAACCCTGGGAGTTGTAGTTTGACAAGGACTTTGAGCTTCTCCTGCCCTCGGGGATGCTACAACTCCCAGGATCCCGTCGCCCCCTGAATGAAGCCTAGTGGAGGGAACGGGAAGCGGTGTCCCTCCAAGCAAGCCCAACTCGAAGTCCAAGGGAAGGGGAAGGGAAGTTGGCGTTTGGGGGCGCGGACTCACGCTTCTCTCGGAGGTGCCGGGCTGGGAGATGGTGCCGTTGAGCCCCACCAGCGAGGGCAGCGTCTGGGACATCCAGTTGGTGACCATGGCCATGGTGCTGAGCACGGCGCCGATCTTCAGCAGCGGGACGGTCATGGTCGCCGCCGCCGCCTCCTCATGCCCCGCCGCCGCCGCAGCAGCCCCCGCCCTCCGCCGCCCCCGCCTCCTCCTCTCGCCCCCCGGGGCTCATGGGCCCGCCGTCGGAGGGGCAGCCCCGGACGGACTCCCCTCCTGCCCCCTCTCCCTCTCCCTCGCGCTCAATCTCAGTCTCTCCGCTCCTGCTCCTGCTGCTGCTGCTGCTCTCCTCGGCTGACACGGAGCGAGAAACCGGGCGCCCCGCGCGAGCCCTCTTTATAAACGCCCCGGCCGATTGTGACGTCACGGCCGCCGCTGGCCACAGGAGGGAAGGAGGGAGGGAGGGAAGCAAGGAAGTCAGAACAGCCGGGATCCAATGAACTCCAAGGAGTGGGACAGGCTCCCAACAGCCCCCTGAGTCCAGAGAGGAAGGGGGGTCACGTCGGTTCCACAGCAAGGGGTCGCAGCTGTCACACTGTAGAAGCAATGCAGTTTGACACCACTTGAACTGCCATGGCTCCATACCATGTTGCAGTTAGCTAACGTGCACCAGAACTCTTAAAAACTCCAAAATTAGGGCAGTAAATAAGGAGCATACCCTCATGAAGCCATGAAGCTGGAATGTTAAATTGCCTCTGTCTCTGTCTGGAGTGAAAGAATTGGCCGTCTGCAAAGACATTGCCCAGGGGACACCCGGATGTTTTGATGTTTTTACCATCCTTGGTACAAAACATCAAAGCATCCTTGTTCATCTCTCATGTTCCTGCATGAGGAGCTGGAGCTGATAGAGGGAGCTCATCCGGGTTCTGGCCCAACTTACCTCTCCGAACGCATCTCCTCCTGTGAACCGACCAGGACACTAAGATCGTCTGGGGAGGCCCTGCTCTCGGTCCCGTCTGCATCGCAGGCGCGCCTGGCAGGGACAAGAGACAGGGCCTTCTCAGTGGTGGCCCCTCGGCTGTGGAATGCCCTTCCTGCAGACATCAGATCGGCCCCCTCGCTGTTGGCGTTTTGGAGGAAGGTGAAGACCTGGCTATTCGAACAAGCGTTTGACTAAACAGTGAAGTTGAACATAGGAATACGGAACAATGGATAATGAGAGTGGATTCTGATTTTATTGTTGAGGCGTTATGATTTTTATACTGTTGTTAATTGTTGATGTTATAATCTATTTTAATTGCATTATACTGTTTTGTGATATTTTGCATTGTTGTGTAAACCGCCTTGAGTCGCCTAAGGGCTGAGGAAAGCGGTATAGAAATAAAGTAAATAAATAAATAAATAAATATGTTGTATATCTAAATGGCATTTAATGTTTGCCATGTATATGTGCATTGTAATCCGCCCTGAGTCCCCTGCAGGGTGAGAAGGGTGAAATATAAATACTGTAAATAATAATAATATAATAATAATAATAATAATAATAATATATATATATAAAAATGTAATGTTCGTTTGTGGGATTAACAGAACTCAAAAACCACTGGACGAATTGACACCAAATTTGGACACAAGATGCCTAACAACCCAATGTATGTCCTTCACTCAAAAATTGATTTTGTAATTTGGGAGCTGTAGTTGCTGCGATTTATAGTTCACCTACAATCAAAGAACATTCTGAATTCCACCAATGATGGAATTGAACCAATCTTGGGACACAGAACTCCCATGATCAACAGAAAACACTCCAAGAGTTTGGTGGGCATTGACATTGAGTTTGGGAGTTGTAGTTCACCTATATCCAGAGAGCACTGTGGACTCAAACAATGATGGATCTGGACCAAACTCTACATGGATACTCGATATGCCCAAATGTGAACACTGGTGGAGTTTGGGGAAAATAGAATCTTGACATTTGGGAGTTGTAGTTGCAGGGATTTATAGTTCACCTACAATCACAGAGCATTCTGAACACCACCAATGATAGAATTGGGGTAAACCTCCCACACAGAACCCCCATGTGGGCCACAGCAACACGTGGCAGGGGATGGCTAGTCTATATAAATAAAAATGTAATGTTCGTTTGTGGGATTAACATAACTCACAAACCACTGGGGGAATTGACACCAAATTTGGACACAATATACCTATCGGGCTAATGAGTGACCATCACTCAGAAAAACACTGGAAAACACAGTGGAAGGGACTTAAAAAGCAAAAAAAAACCAAACAAACATTACAACGCATGGGCAAAACCACATATATGCACAAACACACACATATATACACATATATACAAATATATACACACATATACGCATATATATACACACAAAACACATAGACACAGACTGGGCCACAGCAGCCTGTGGCTGGGGATGGCTAGTAATCTATATAAATAAAAATGTAATGTTCATTTGTGGGATTAACATAACTAAAAAACCACTGGGGGAATTGACATCAAATTTGGACACAAGATACCTATTGGGCTAATGAGTGACCATCACTCAGAAAAACACTGGAAAACACAGCAGAAGGGACTTAAAAGGCCAAAAAAACACAAAACACATTGATCGAACTGCAAAGACTCTGGCACAAGCCAGTCAAGGTGGCCCCAGTGGTGATCAGCACACTGGGTGCAGTGCCTAAAGACCTTGGCCTGCACGTAAACACAATCGACGCTGACAAGATTGCCAGCTGCAAAAGGCCACCCTACTGGGATCTGCACGCATTATTCGCCGATACATCACACAGTCCTAGACACTTGGGAAGTGTCTGACATGTGATCAATACAACAGCCAGCAGAGTGTCTGCTGTGGACTAATCTTGTTGTGTTTCTAATAAAATAATAATAATAATAATACCCCACCATCATCTCCCCGAGGGGACTCAGGATGGCTAACATGAGGCAAAGCCCAAATATTTACAATAAAGCAAAGTAAAATACATACAAAACAGACAATAACATCAAATAAAAAATGCTTAACAATAACATAGTAATGCAAACATAATAAAAACGAAGTATAAAATACTAAAAGAATTAAGGGTGAGCTGGGCCAAATGCAAAGGGTAAACAATTGTAAAACCCATGGGTGAGATAGATAAAATGCTGTGTCATAAAACAGGGGAAATCAAGACAGGAAACAATCTGGGCCAGCTAACACCTCCCAACAAAGGATTCCTCTGAGCAGGAAGCAGCCAGGCTTTGAAGCAAGACCATTCAATGTTAATTAAGGTAGCCAATTGCAACATTCACACTTGCCTCAAGCAAAGAGTTCTTTCTTCCACCCTGGACATTCCGCAGATATAGAAATCTCACTTGCCTAGTTTCCAACAGACCCCTCAACCTCTGAGGATGCCTGCCCTAGATGTGGGCGAAATGTCAGGAAAGAATGCTTTTGGAACATGGCCAGACAGACCTGGAAAACTTACAACAACCTGTTATGGCTCATTCTTTGCATAAAACTTCCCTTCCAGCCCTTAATAATGCTCCTGTATTAAAGTGTGCACCATTGCAAACCAAGTTTCCCCATAGACTGTGGGTTAAAATGCTGGCTTCCAGCCCTGGATTTAAATCGCAGTACAAATAGGAATGCTTGTCAACAGTAACACCTGCATAGAAAGAGTGTGGAAAGCCATAGGTATTTCTGAATAGGGTCAATTTGCTTCACTGCTAACAGAATCTCTGTGGATGCTTGCCACAGATACAGGTGAAATGTCAGGAGAGAATGCTTCTGGAACATGGCCATACAGTCCAGAAAACTCACAGCAACCCATTGATTCTGACCATGACAACATTTGACAAAATATTATTTAATATTTTTCTCTCTTTTTTGTTTGTTTTTTAAAAACTCAATTTCTTAACATTAAAAAAAAACACAGATAGAGAAAACCACAATGACATTCCTATACATCAGGCATGGGCAAACTTCGGCTATTGGAGTTGTTTTGGACTTCAACTCCCAGAAATTCCAGCCAGCTTACCAGCTGTTAGGAATTGTGGGACTTGAAGTCCAAAACACCTGGCAGGCTGAAGTTTGCTCATGCCTGAACTAGATTGCAGAATGAATACAATGTTGACACTGCTTTCCCTGCCATGGCTGGAGGATCCTGGCCAGTGCCAGATTTGCCATTGTGCTTAGATGTGCTTAAGCACGGGGCCTATTGGCTAGGCGGGGTCATCTTCTTTCCCAAAAATGTGTTTTACAATAGATTTTGCTTATGTGATGCAATTCTAACTTTGAAAGTGTTCTGTTTTGGAACAATTGCAGACATAATGATAAGTTGACAGTCTATGGGAGTGTACCACAAAGCAGGCAGTTGTGACAGTAACTCAATGGCATATGAACTAAATTATTAAGTGGCTTCTTGATTTTTTTGTAGTTTTCAAACTTTTACCACTTAGGACCAGGCCTATCTCTTTCTGGGCCCAAGTAAGGGGCCGCGTAACTTAACTACCACAGGGCCACATTTGTCCTAAATCCAGCACTGATCCTGGGAGCTTTAGTTTGAGAAGGTCTTGAACCCTCTCTGCCAAAGAGTGCTGGTGTCTCACCGAATTACAACTCCCGAGATTCCATAGCATTGAGTCGTGAAAGTCAAAATAGTGTAAAATAGTATAGATGCACCTCTGGAGTCCAAAGAGTTTTTTGTTGGCTAAGAAGAGGCTGAAGTAGCCCACTTGCCTTTGCACTTGCTTAGCATTGGTTCCATGACCAAGACAGGGTTTGCTTCTACACTATAGAATTAATTCACATGTAGAATTAATGTCACCAATTCAGCTTTCATGGCTCAATGCTATGGAATCCTGAGGCATCAACATTTTTCAGCAGACTAGGGTGCACACCTTGTAAAACTATAACTCTCATGCTCACACAGGATTCAGTCATGACAGTTCAAGTGGCATTTAACTGCATTAATTCTATAGCCTAGATGCATCCTCAGTTTTGTCAACCTAACAGCATCAAGACCAGCCATTTTGCTAGATCAGATGACAACTTACTCCGGGATAAACATTGCTGTCTCCAACAGCTGGTAGGTTTAGTATGTGCAGATTTTGGTGCTGGATAGTGCAGATTTAGCTTCATAAAATATTATGGATTATTGTCCCTTGCATACCTAGATGGGAGTTGGATTGGAGGGCACAGCTACTATTGTCATCCATAACACTGGCCAACAGGCATTTTGGTGTCTCAAATTTTAACCCTGATTCTGGGTATATTTGACCTACTTTTTCCAAAAATGACACCAGTTTTCCCCTATCACATCTAGTTTTTGAGATAAGAATATATGCCATATATCAGTTGCCATCTGCTCACCCACAGAAAATCATGATAACCAATAACCATATCTAAGAAACTAGAGCTGATAAGGTCTATCTAATGCAATGTTCTGAATCAGCTTCCCAAATAATCTTAGGAACAGGCTTTAAAACCAAGAGGCACCAATATTAAATTAAATCCATGAATGAAGCCCACTGAACACAAGAGTTGGTCTGGTCTTGTGGGTGAATACAGAGCTGGCATGGTGTAGTGGCTTGTATAATGGAGTGGGATTCCAGAGAAACCTGGGTTCAAATCCTCACTAATTCACCAAAATATATTGTGTCCCGCTGCCACAGTACACTCTCCTAGTCTCAGTGGAAAGCAATGTTAAACCTCTTCGGACTAAATCTTGCCAAGAAATCCCTATTTTGCTATAGAGCCATTTTGGTGCAGTGATCTGAATGTTGGACTAGGGCTCAGGGAGATCGGGGTTCACTTCCCTGCTCAGCCATGGAAACCCAGTATTCAAACCTTTGACGTGTCACACACTATTTCAAGGAAGGCAATGACAAACTTCCAAACAAATCTTGTCAAGAAACCCTAGTAGAGTCTTACTGCAATTAAGCATGAACGTGAAGACATATAACATCAATGTGGTGAGTGAATCAGATTAGGACTCATAAACTTTAACAAGAACTTCCTGATGATAAGAGCTGTTTGGCAGTGGGATAGACTGCCTCAGAGCATGGAGGAGTCTCCGTCTCTGGAGATTTTTAAGCAGAGGCTGGATTGCCATCTGTCAGAGGTGCTTTGATTGTGTGGCACGATTGGTTAAACCCTTGAGCCAGCTGAACTACTGACCTGAAGACCTGAAGGTCATCAGTTCAAATACGCAAGACGGGGTAGGCTGCCATCTGTTAGCCCCAGCTTCCAATGCAGGGACACGAGAGAAGCCTCCCACAGCATGGTAACACATCCCCTGGGCAACATTCCTGCAGACTGCCAATTCTCTCACAGAAGCAATTTGCTGTATACTCTCAAGTTACTTCTGACATGTTTCTGTATCAAAGAAGGGATTGGACTGAATAGTCCTTGACATTTTTCCACCACTATATTCTATGATTCTATAATTCTATGACATTCAAGTTCAAATCTCAATTTGGCCATGTAGCACACTGGGAGACACTGGGCCAGTCACTGCCTCTTAGCAAAGAAAAATAAGGAGAAAAATGATATATAAATAGAACAAATTAATAATAACAAGCACAATGATAATAACTATCATTTTATATCTGAGTACAAATGTACATCTGACTACAAAGTACAGCATGTTATTGTATTACTTGTCCTAAGTGCATTTGCTTGAATCAGCTACTGGACCCAGGATACAGAGTCTGGCTGTGTGGAGTGCCATATGAAAAGGGTATAGAATATACTAGTGTCCTAAGCCAGAATACAAGTTTTTGCCTCAATCAATTTTACACAACTGCAAAACCTAGTAAATTGAAATTGCATTTTGCTGATGGAGAACAAGCAATATCAAACCGAGAAGCACAAAGAAAGAGGAAGCATGTTGTTAGATGTTGTTTTCCGATTCCGTAGAAAACAACATCTGATAGATGTTGTTTTCTATAGCTGGTAACCAAATAACCTGTACAATCTGGATTGGTGAGCCTAACAACATTTTTCAACTTGTTAAACCAGTGATTCCCCAAACTTTTTTTGACCAGGGACCATTTGACCAGGGACTACTTTGACCACTCTCCAACATTAGTACCAAATGGGTTATGAATCACTTTTTGGCCAACTTTAGATTCAGTTTGATTATTTGGGATGCGGAATCAGAAAATTGCATTGGATAGACCACATCAGCTTTAGTTTCTGATACAGAACATATGCCATCCAGTAGTCACCATCTGCTCACCCACAGAAAACCGTATTTAATAAGCCTCAGACCTATAAGAGGGTTTTATGAGACCAGTCACTCTCAATGCAACAGTATAGTAACAGTGGGAACCACTGTGTAAAACAAACTATATGGTACTTATGGCACATACCACTCTTAAGTAAACATGGAGCCACAGAGTTTACCTTGAGTCCACAATGAGTAGCCAGCACACCCAGATTTAGTGCCTAGTCTGAATATTACACCTACTAAAAATAATATAAAAATTAAAATTGCTGAGCTTATTGAAAACAATGGGCCTTGATTCTGAGTGTCACATAGAGGCTCCATGCATTCTAAGGGGCATGTTCCTTTCTGTTCCACATTTGAGAGAATGACAGAAAATATTACATCATAATCATATGTTAAGACACATATTGAGGCTGCTGGATCATTCACATTTCTATGAGTCAGTTGTAGTCCTTCTTCTGTTTCATCTCATTAAACCCTGTCTTTATTTCTTCTCCTCTAATGCATCCACAAATGAAGTCAGGTAGGTTAAAGTCATTACACTTCCAATTCCATGGATCAAAATAATCAGATTGCAATCTAGTGGTTGATAAAGACATTCTGGGAGAATAAACCTATTGTCATTACACCAGAGCTGGCCTTAAAGCCTGTGATTTAAGTCTATGTAGCAACCCCAGCTTTGAAAAGTCAGTTTGTGAATTGCAATGCATAGGATCCCAACCCAGTCTCCAAAATAACTTTACCAATAGTTGGCTGCAATATAGTTATAAATATTTTAGACATGTTTTTCAGGGCTTGTGAGAGCCAACAATAAGGAAAGACTTGGAAAAGAGACATGGCACAGCCGTCATTAGGAATCTAGCATCTGCCATATTTATGAAAGCAATATGCTGGCAGCAACGTTCACACTTGCTTCAGCAATCTGGCTCCATAATGTATGTCTGTTGGATCACACCAAGCAGGCCTCCAATATTCAAAAGTGAACAGATTTTGATGTGGGAAAACACACCTTGGGCAGATTTGGAAATGTGCCAGATGTTCTTCCAGGAAGGGACACATCCATTGCCACTTTGGAAATGATCACAGTTCAGAAGCCTCTTTTCCATGGACTGATTCAACACACATCTCCATAAATGCTTTGCTTGCTTCTCTACATTTTAGGCTGTGGCTACAGTCCTGCATCTGAAGTAGACTTAAGCCTACGAAAGCTTATGCTACCAATGTCTTTTTCTCAAGGTGATACAGGATCCCTTTGCATACTGAATGGAAAAACTACAATCCTGACATTGGTATTCAATGATTTATTTTTACACTTTAGGATTTTATCTAATTCCTTCATAGCTTTCCTTTGAAGTTTTAATCTGCATTCTTGACTACAGTCTCTATTTTAATTAATGATTCAGCCAAAGATTATGGGGTTTACTTACAAGTAAAAATGCACAGGAACACTCGGGGTGCCCATTTGCCTCCCCACCAAAATCAACTGGGTTTAATTATCCTTAATTTGGAATGGATTATATTTTCTGTTTTTTCATCCTTTCACATTCTTCTATCAATCTAAATCACAGTGAGCCATGACAATAAATAAATAAATAAAAGAACTGTAATCCTGTGCATAATTATGCTAGGTGAAGCTGATGCTGGTGTCTTAGCACTAAACCAGGTCTCAAAAGCAGTGTCTGAATAAAGGCAGGGCTGTTATACAAGATTTATTCTGCATCGATCGTATGCTTCCCACACTATGATTTCTTCACATTTGTCATGTGGACCAGAAAGTATATCCATAGGGACTATATGTGTTAGATTGGTGCACCCAAGCAATAAATCTCTCTGCAGATTTAAAGCAAAAATGGCCAACTGCTGTACTCTTGGAGGCTGCAAAGACAGTACTCTGGAGATCATTTTTTTTGCCAGCCAAAATAACCTTCTCATAGATTATCAGAGTCTGTAAGAAAGATAGGGCCATCTAGTGGGAAATGAGAAACCTTGAACAATTAGAAACTGTGTGTTCAGTTTGTGCAATTTATATCTTCAAATCATGCTCTGGGGCAATGATGGATCTTACATGTTTTGACCTGTTGGGGAATCTGAGCTGTTAGGCTCAGAAATAACCCTTAATTAGGGTAATTCCACCAAAATATAGCAGAGTACCAGGAGTAAACTCCATAACCAATGGAAATGTATGTCTTATGATAAGGGATAGTCTTCTAAGCTTTAGGATGGCTCAGGATTGCAGAGTCAGAACTTTGGGTTAAACAAAATATTTATCAAAGGAAAAAAGAAATACATTCTTGATAGAAAAGTCTTGGAGTTAACTAGCTTACTAAATCCCATCTTCTAAAGAAGGCAAAAGGTAAAAAAAAAATCAGTGCAGCTACATTTTGCTTGCAGAGAGGCAAAATGCATCTTCACAGGAAGAAAAAAAAAGCAGAAGTAACATGGTGGAGACTGCATGGCAGAGCCGTAGCTGGGGGGGGGGGGAGGAGTTAAGGGTTCTAACCCCCCCCCCCAAAAAAAACCTGGTTTACTTATGAATTTTAACTGGTCAACCAATTTATGAGAAAAAAGAGGTTTCTTTTTTAATCTGACACATTTCAGGACATGGTTGAAGTTTTAACGCCCACCCACCCCCACCCCCYRAACCCCCGCTTTGGCTACGGCCCTACGGAATGGCCTTCCTGTGGCAATTTAAACTTAAGAGGAAGTTCCCTCACAGAATTCCATTGCTACGTCATCAAAGGGGGAGGAAACAGTGGCTACCAGTGAAGACAAAGACCAAGCTCTTTAAGAAACATGCATGGGAATATGGGGGAAAGGAATCCCCGAGCTTAGTCCTGTCTCTAGTCTAGCTACTCATTGAAGACTAGAAACTTAGTGACATAAAGACTTGTGGAGTCCAGGGATGAAGCCTAACATGACTCACTCATTTCCACTCATTTCCAAGGCTGCAATCAACTCTGAATCCTCACGATAGGAAAGAGCAATCCAAAAGAACGACAACTCATAGAAAAGGGAGAGCAGATCTTGTGACATTTCAAAATTATGATATGACAACTCTATGATAGGTACAACTATCCCATCACTTCTTTTGAACAGGGACTACTTGTGGCAGTTTCCTTGTTAGGAAGGCAACTAAACCCCTGAGGTTTAGTTTAGACTTTACAGGGAGCTTTCCAAGGTGCTAAACGTAAAGGGACCAGAATTCAGCTCAGTGGAGAGCTCCTTTAAACCTCCTGGCCACAGCTGGGGGTTACTATCAAAATGTTGCTGATCTACAATCCCTGCAGCTGGCCATTATGGCCAATAGTGAGATATCATGAGGACAAAATTCCAAAGCATCAGAAGGAATACAAGTTTTTCTTCTCATCTAACAAGTTTCCTACTTTGTCTATTCCTCAGACACAAGAATCTTTGCTTCCACTGTTATTAAGAATTTACCAAAATATTTTTTCATGCAATTTATTTTTTTTGCCAGAAAAGCAAACCATTCCCCTTCAAAGTCTCTTTTTATAACACTTCTTAGTGCTTGTTTAAGCATTAGAAAAGAATTCAGATTAAATAAGTAGACAGATCCTGAAGTTGAATTATCCAGGAACTTGTGTTTCTGGTTTCAGTGACTGACATTCATGTATAAGAAAATCAAAACGGAAACTTTAATATAGTGAGTCGGTTCAAGTGAGGTGGTGTGAGAATTCCCTTAGTGATTTCTTCAAGCCACAGTTGCCAGAATCCCCTAACTAGAATAGATATCCATGGAGACGGCTGGGACCACTACCCAGAATGGCAATACTTTTGCAAGCTCTGATGGTGTTGCAAGATATCCTGCTTTGGTGAGTCAACTGGATGGTAATTTTCTATAACATTTAACAGGAGACTTGATAAAGTGTGAAAAAACGGAAGTCTGAAGCAAGAGAGAGAGAGAGAGAAACTGTTCATTTAGGGCTGCAAATAAGTTTGGAATCTGCAGTCGCACATGACAAAAATCCTGCCTAAGAATCAGCAACTGTTTCAGTCACAAGTACAGCAGAGACACCTACTGGACGCCGTGAAGGTTCTCAAGCAGTGAACATTCTTCTGTTTTGAATGTGGAGGCCAAATATCTTTTTCTTCCTTGGGACAGAGCAATCGGAGTCCAATTCTTTTCATGGGCCTATTATGTCCCTCATGGGACAATAAGAGAGTTGCAGGGTGCTATAGCATGATATCAAAGGGGGACTTTGAGTGTACTTTATGGCATTGTGTGGAAGCAGGAATTTCTGCACAACTGGGAAAGTGTAGGAACTATGACTTCTTTTGCATCTAACCACCCTATAAGCATGCTATCTCTTCTACTCTTTCTTTATCATAATCTCACTTTTCCCATTCTCCACTCTCACATTGTGTTCACCACTTGCAATTTGCCTCCAGGGAGTATTCCTATCCCTCCCAAGATTATTTCAGAGATGGATGGGAGCCAGAAGGAGAGATCAACCTTCCTGACTCCACCAGATTCTGCAGTTTCAGCAGTGAATGCCACTCTTCATCAATTTATTTATTTATTATTCATTTCACACTTCTCCCTTTCATCAAGGTTAAGGCACTCAATCTTGCTGATAAAGATAGAGGTTTCCCCTGACATTAAGTCCAGTTGTGTCCAGCTCTGGTGCTCATCTCCATTTCTAAGTGTTGTCCATAGACACCTCCAAGGTTGTGTGGCCAGCATCACTGCATGGAGCATCATTACCTTCCCACTGGGGTGGTACCTATTGATCTACTCAAATTTGCATGTTATCAAACTGCTAGATTGGCAGAAGCTGGGCCTAACAGCAGTACCTCATCTCACTCCCAGGATTTGAACCTCCAACCTTTTGGTCAGCAAGTTCAGCAGCTTAGCGGTTTTACCCACTGCACCATGGGGGTATTGATAAAATACAAACTCAAAATAAAAGTGTCGTTAAAAATTTAACATAATGAGGAATTAATTAGCAATGCAGTAGAAATGAAGGATGTAGCCAATGGTGTTCATCTGGTAATCAGTTGGCATTCGAATGGTCTTCTTCAATAAAATTGTCTTTGCTGCCAACAGAGAGGAATCTTGCATAATTCTTTCTCGGTAGGGAGTTCTAGAGATTTAGATCACCTACAAGAAAAACTTGTCCACCATTCCCATTAGTGCAGTGGTTCTCAGTCTGTTGGTCCCCAGATGTTTTGGCCTTCAACTCCCAGAAATCTTAACAGCTGGTAAACTGGTTGGGATTTCTGGGAGTTGTAGGCCAAAGCACTTAGGGACCCACAGGTTGAGAACCACTGCATTAGTGTATGTGTGAAAGAGAGAAAGAGAGTTCAGCCTAAGACTCAGATCTAATTCACTATAGTTATTGGGATAACCAGCCATTACCCACTACATCCCACATTACCAAAGGGGAGAGGAGCCCACTTCACTAACTTCACATATTTAAATTGGTATTGCATAAAGAACACCACTGCTATTATGACATTCCAGGCAGAATGTTATTACAAATATAAACCAAAACAATCAATTCCAATTTATTTTAAATCCTGTTATTATACTACTTCAAGTTATTATACCACTTGACAGTTTGAGAGAGAAATATTTGATTAAGAATATTTTGAATGCAAAGAAAAATAGTTTAACCAAATGAAGCTGGAAGAAGCGGATGTTGAAATTGTGATGGTCCCATGTAAAAGTGGGGCAAAATGGAAAGGGACAAGTTTTTATGCTTGAATAAACTGAGAGAAAAGGTTCATAGAATAGAAAAGGTGTGTGTTCAAAGATCATTTACCTGACGCCAACCATAAACTTTAGACTTAGAGTCACCCTAAGTCTAAAATGACTTGAAGGCCCACAATAACAACAACAACAACAACAGTCCTAATTAACATGACTTTCTCATTAGCCAAAAACTGGACCATATATCCCATTAAAACACTGGTAAGTATATGTTAGTTAAAATTGTTCTTCATTTTAATTGTTACATTGTTCTTTTTGGCACTACAAATAAGATATCTGCAGTGTGCATTTTTCATTATTGAAAGGAAAGTGTTTATTTATTTATTTATTTGCCATGCTTGTACCCCACCCTTCTCAATCCCGACAGGGGGACTCAAGGCAGCTTACAGTGGCACACACTTCATGCCTCAACAATTACCTAGACATTTAAAAAACAGTGACATATTAAAATGGAGTTAAAACAGATTAAAATTAAAAAGTTTGGAAACACGCCATCCAGAGTTCATGGTCTGAGTCTGTTCTAAGGTTGAATTGCACAAAATTTCGATTCAAAATACTGCATTGCCCTGGTTTCCAAAGGCCTGCTCATAGAGGTGAATAGGGAGGGAGTTTCTATGATGTCACTAGGAAGGGAGTTCCACAACCGAGGGGCTAGCACTGAGAAGGCTCTGTCTCTCATCCTTGCCAGCTGCGCTTGAGAGGCCGGCGGGACTGAGAGCAAAGCCTCCCCAGATTATCTTAATCTATGTGTTGGTTCATAGGGGAGCCTGGGCTGGAACTGTTTAAGGCTTTATAGGCCAAAGCCAGCACTTGGAATTGTGCTTGGTAGCAAATTGGCAGCCAGTGGAGCTGACGCAACAGGGGGTTGTGTGTGCTCCCTGAGAACTGCTCCAGTAAGCAACCTGGTTGCTGCTCGCTGGACCAGTTGAAGCTTCCGAACAGTCTTCAAAGGCAGTGTGTTGTTGCAGTAGTCTATATGGGATGTAACCAGAGCATGGACCACCATGGCACAAGTTTTAATTATGCAAAAGCTCCCCTGGCCACTGTCAAAACCTGTGGTTCCAGGCTCAGCAATGAGTCCATTTTTTTCAAATTTTTTTAAAGAAAACATCAGTGAGCTGAAACTGTTAGTCTATAAGACATGGACCCCATCTAATGCATCTGGGTTCCATTTCCATGTGTTTCAGAAATGGAGTCCCGTGGAAGCCATCACATGACACAAGGGCACTTCTGGTGGGACTCTGTAGGACCATTTCCATAGCACACAGAAATGGAGCTACTCGAATCCAAACTGAGGAAAATGGGGAAAGATGAGAGTAACAGAAGATGGACCTTGGCAGCAGGACCAAAATAAGATGATTCTGTCCGCTTCCCCCTACTCTTCCCCCTCCCCCTGCTCATGGGATGAGGTCCATAGGTAAATGAGGTCACATTAAAATAATAGTAGAACTCATATGGTCAATGCTAAAATCCTTCAATATCATCTCAGACCAAATGTAGACCTCTAACTCTAACCTCATCACTATCTTTCTCCTATTTCATGTTTAACCTTTCTGCCTGATGAATAAGCCAGTGAAGTTTTGAAAGTTTGCACCATGCATTTTATACTTTGGATTTGGCCCTTCCAAAAAGCCAGCAATGCCTCCCTGTGGATTTTGTATTTTGTTGTATAATGTAACTTAGTTAAAAGAAACTGTTTTACATATTTAATTATTTGTAATGTGTTACTTCTAAGCATTGCACACTATCAATGCCTGGAATAAGCTGAGTTGAACCTTTGGAAACAAAGCTTCAGTTAGATAAATGCCTGTTCATCCCTTTCATGTGGTTATTAGAAACAGAATAAAAATAAATTCACGCTTGGTTGGTTTGCATTATTAAGCAGGGTACAGAGTGTGGCTTGCTGTGGGGCAATTCTGATTATTTCTCATCTCATTTTCAGAGGGAGTGGACTTGTAAAGGTATGCAGGACATTAAGAGAATCCAAATCAGGTGGAATGGTAAGCCTCATTATGCATTGGCAGGATGCTTAATGCAGGAGTCCCTTATTTTGTAACTCCATTTTCAGTATTTGATATTGCAATCCTTAATTGAATTATGCAGGAAAATTGTGTTTGCTCTGTCACTAGTCCAATAAGGTTCATTTCAGTTACAGGTTCTTTTTGTGGTGAGTGTATACATTGAGAAAATGTCAATATTCATGGGGAGCCAACCCCCCCCCCACACACACACACACACACATATGCCATAACGTTTAGGATAATTTAGGGGGAAATGGTAACCAGCAAAATTTCGGAAGCCAGGGACAGGTATACAACTATGAATAGAATTCATAAATGGGATTCACATTTATTTATATTCATTCCCATTATGGCAGTGTTCCTCAACCTGAGGGTCATGACCCTGAGGGGGTCACGAGTGGATGGCAGAGGGGTCACCAAAGACCATCAGAAAACATGGTATTTTCTGTTCGTCATGGGGTTTCTGTGTGGGAAGTTTGGCCCAATTGTATCGTTGGTGAGGTTCTGAATGTTCTTTGATTGTAGGTGAACTATAAATCCAAGCAACTACAACTCCCAAATGTCAAGGTCTACTTTCCCCAAACTCCACTGCTGTTCACATTTGGGCATATTGAGTATTCATGCCAGGTTTGGTCCAGATCCATCATTGTTTGAGTACAGTGGAGGTAGGTGAATTGTAACTCTGGAGGCAGATAAACTATAACTCCAAAACTCAAGGTCAGTGCCCACCAAACCCTGCCAGAATTTTCTGTTGGCCATGGAAGTTCTGTGTGACAAATTTGGTTCAATTCCATCATTGGTGGAGTTCAGAATGTTTTTTTATTGTAAGTGAACAATACATCCCAGCAACTACAACTCCCAAATGACAAAACCACTCCACCAGTATTCAAATGTGGGCATCTCAGTGAATGAAAATGCATCCTGCATATCAGATATTTACATTACGATTCATAACAGTATCAAAATTACAATTATGAAGTAGCAAACAAAAATAATTTTATGGTTTAGGGTCACCACAACATGAGGAACTGTATTAAGGGGTTGCGGCATTAGGAAGGTTGAGAACAACTGTTTTAGGGGGGAAATGACAAACAACAAAATTTGGGGAGCTAGGGACTGGGATACAGGTATACAACTATTAATAGGATTCATAAATGGGATTCATATTTCTTTATATTCATTCTCATTACGGTATTCATGTGTCTCAGAATTAATAACTGCACACTAGTAAGAACACTTCTGTTTTTCATTGATTACCTTTTACATCCCCTTGGCCTTGAATGCGCATTCCTAGCCTTATTTATCTTCTGGCTTCTGAGATTTCCCTAGGCATTCCTTCTAAACATCCTTCTAAATATTCTTTAACAACTGCTAGAGCTAGAAACTGGGGTGTAGCTTGATTGCTGCTGTTGTTTTCGTTTCTAATCCTGAAGTTGTTAGGAAGATTAATGATATCTTTATGTTATTTCCCCTGCTCCTACTCTGCTTTGGCTTACATGGAAATGAACCATATACAAAGCTTTGGAAGATGCCATGAAATGGAAACCTGGAACCAAGGGAATAATGCATGTCAAACAGTGGCAGCTGGTGGTCTCCAGCTCAATAGGATGGTAAACGTGTTCTGGGTTGAAGTCAAAATCTTACCTGAGCTATTTAAGTTTCTGATTCCTATCAGAAAAAAAGATTCCATTGTATTGGATAGCTCTTTTAAAATTCAGAGTAGGCTCCAGCGTGAATACATTGCTACACTGGCATCAGATTCACCAGCTGCCACTGTTTATACACAGACAATTCAACAGGGATCTGAAATGAACCTCAATCACAGGAGGAACAGCTACAATCATTAAACAGAGTGGAAAAACATAAGAAACCTGGTGTCTGTGTGTGTGCATGGAAACACGTCTACAGAGATAGTGTAAAAAGATACTCTGCATGAACACTGGAAGACAAGATGGATTGAAATGATGCAATTTGAGGAGGGGAGTCCTGAATCCTTCATATTTCAGGCAGATTCCCAAAATTATATCCAGTGAGCTATCCCCACCACCACTGTTTAGGAACACACTATGCAAACTGGGGAAAAGAAGTCCACTTAAATATTAAGAAGAACTTCCTGGTGGTTGTTCAGCAGTGGAATTTGTTGCCTGCTAAGTCCAGTGGAGTCTCCTACTCTTGAGGTTTTGAAGCAGAGGCTGAATGGTTATCTGTCAGGGGTGCTTTGATTGTGTGTTCCTGCATGGGATGTGGATGGACTCATAGAATCAAAAGGTTGGAAGAGACCTCATGGGCCATCCAGTCCAACTCCCTGCCAAGAAGCAGGAAAATTGCATTCAAAGCACCCCCGACAGATGGCCATCCAGCCTCTGTTTAAAAGCCTCCAAAGAAGGAGCATCCACCACACTCCAGGGTAGAGACTTCCATTGCTGAACAGTTCTCACAGTCAGGAAGTTCTTCCTAATGTTCAGGTGGGATCTCCTTTCTTGTAGTTTGAAGCCATTGCTCCGAGTCCTAGTCTCCAGGGCAGCAGAAAACAAGTTCACTCCCTCCTCCCTATGACTTCCTCTCACATATTTATACAAGAATATCATGTCTCTTCTCAGCCTTCTCTTCTTCAGACTAAACATGACCAGCTCTTTAAGCCACTCCTCATAGGGCTTGTTCTCTAGACCCTTGATCATTTTAGTCACCCTCCTCTGGACACATTCCAGTTTGTCAATATCTCTCTTCAATTGTGGTGCCAGAATTGGAAACAATATTCCAGGTGTGGTCTAACCAAGGCGGAATAGATGGGTAGCATGACTTACTTGGATCTAGACACTAGACTCCTATTGATGCTTCATTACTTCTATGCTTTCCAAAAAGAAAGAAAGTAAATGCATTATCTGACTGGTCGATTCTGAGCTGTAGTCCAAAAAAACAACTTTTCCATGCTATGGGGATTTCCAGTCAAGACCATTCCATATTTATTTCTAAATTATATGTCTGTTTATTCATTCAGTCATTTCCGACTCTGTGACCTCATGGACCAGCTCACGCCAGAGCTCCCGGTTGGCCGTTGCCACTCCCAGCTCTTTCAAAGTCAAGACAGTCACTTCAAGGATAACATCCATTCATCTTGCCCTTGATAGGACCCTTTTCCTTTTTCCTTCCATTTTCCCCAGCATCATTATCTAAATTATATTAACACTTTTCTCAAAACTATCACAGGCCTGTAAGAAAGCTGGAGAGAATGTGATGAAGTATTTATTGTAGTGCCTTCAGGGGTTTTGACCAGAGGCTAGTAAAAGGTTCCTTTGTGTATGGTGTGAGTTTGTCTTTTTAAAAATGCTCTTGTCAACATTCAGGATGGGGAGTGGGGTAATCCAGTGTGGGATCTATGTTATCTCATAGATGCATTCATGCAGAGATAAGGCTCTGAGAGCTTAACCTTGAAAAATCTGGTTCTGGAACTATGTCAAATTTAGCACTAAATTAGAATTGCCACCTTTTTTCTCAGGGCCTTCTCATCTTTCACAGCTACATAGAAAGCAGATACTACACAGTCTCCATGGCATATATGTGTTTACGTGGGTTGTTGACTTAAGGCGACCCCATGAGTTTCCAAGTTTTTCTTATCCAAGGAATACTCAGAGGTGGTTTTGCCCATTCCTTCCTCTGAAATGTAGCCTACAGCAAATCATATTAAATGGCGAGCCCCATCCAAATACCATCCAGATCACCCATGCTTAACTTCTAAAATAAAGCAGGGTGTGGTCCCTTTACGCTATTTAGTGAAACATCCATCTGCATCTATTGAGTATGGCCAACTAAAACAGGGGAGGATTTTGCTTTGATATATTTTTGAAGAACTTGCCAAATTGCAATCTTCTTATAACCCCCCCCCCCTCCAAATAGATAGGAAAAAGTGGTCCAGTGTGGTTCTAGAGCAGCTTTCTTCAAATGGTGAGCCTCTAGATATCTCGACTACAAATCTCATCATCTCAACCATTGATTGGGGAGACATGAAATTGGGGAAGGTTTTCCTAAAAGTATCAATTCTGTACCAAAGTCAGGATTCAGGATTGCTATGCAAGGTAACCCTGTGTACACTTAATTGGGTGTAAGCTTCATTGACTTCAGGGAGGCATTGTTCCAGAGTTATGAAGTAATGCGTTATAAGGAACAAAGCTACCCATAATTAGGTTTTCGGGCAATGTGGGTATAGCAAAACTCAAGTTCAAACATATCACAATGGCATGAACCCTATCTATACACATAATTATAGTGGACACCGTGAACATGTCCAAGTGCTCTGCCAATCTCCTCCACAAACACCACCCAACTGCCTCCCACCCAAGTGAAGGCTTTCATATGGAAACGATGTCATCCTAGATTTTCTGTTTTCCCTCCATCCCAGACATCTGAGTGTTTCTGACTCTCTCCATTGGTGTGAATTTTGCATGACCCATCCCTCTGCCTCTCCCTTAATGCTTTCCTATTCTTTTCTATGGCACACAGACAACAGAGGAATTGATCAGCAACTGAACATACTAGAGAGGTTTGGGGAGGATTCACCATGATTTTTAGGAGTTTTAGGTACTGGGATCACCTGGAATCAATGAGCACTCTGAACTCCACCAACAATGGACCTTGAGTCCCAATGACCAGCAAAACATACTGGAGGTCTTTGTGGTAAATTCACTTGATTTGGGGGAGTTGTAGTTCATCTACATCCAGAGAGCACTCTGATTCCAAACATTGGTAGATCTGGACCAAACTTGGCACACATACCTGATATGCCAAAATTTGATTACTTGGGGGGAGGGGTGGTGGAGGGAACTGACCTTCCTTTCTGGGAATTGTAGTTCACTCACAACCAGAGAAACTGTGACCCCCACCTATGATGGACCTGGACCAAACTTGGCACACAGAATGCCCATGACTAACTCAACCTATTGGATGGGTTTGAGGGGACTTACTCACCAAAGTGGGAGTTGTAGTTTACCCTGCAACCAGAACCCCGCCAATGATGCATCTAGAGCAAACTTACTCAACATAACAAACTTTAAGTACTGATGGAGTTTGTCAGGGTTAACCTGGCATAATGTGAGTTGTAGTTCACCCAAAACCTTATGCATTTAGTACAATAAAATTTCACTTTTTCAAATAACCTGGGCAACACCAGGTCCTTAAGCTAATTGTTAATATAATCAAGAGTAGGCAATTGATTCCATGGGATCTATGTACATGGGAGAAGGATCACTATTTAATAATTCATCCAATAGGTCTACTCTATCTTGGATTAAGGAATAGGATGTTGGTCATTTCATAAGAGTAAATTCACACTTCTAGTCACTTGAAAAAAAAAGTTACTAGGCCTGGGTAACAACGGAAAAAATTGTTTCTAAAATCGATTTGTATTTGGGGGTTTTTTTTGTTTCGATATTTAAAATAATTACAAAATTTTCCTTTTAAAAAGTTTGATATTTACGAAATTTCGTAAATGGTAAAAAATTAACGAATCGATTTCCGAAACAATAACGAATCGATTCGTTAATGGCGGACGCGACCGCGAAATACGCTAAAAAACCTCCAAAACCTTCTGAAGCTTCCCTCTCCCTCTGTTGTTGACTGTTGGTGTGATATTATAATTTTTTTTCACTAATTAAACCATAAAACTGGCCCAGACATGCGGAAATAATAACGAAACGACCTCAAAACAATAACGAAACGAATACAATATCGAAATATGAAGCATTTACAAAACGTTTTTGAAAATTCATTTTTTTTAATAATTGCTCCAGAATGGTTCGTTATCGTTTTGTAATTGAAAAAATTAACGAATTATTAACGAATTACGAATTAACGAAACCGCCCAGCCCTAAAAGTTACCCTTAAATGTCCTTTTCAGAGACATTCTAATGGAGCCACGGTGGTGCAATGGGTTAAACCCTTGTGCCAGCTGAACTGCTGACTTGAAGGTCAGTGGTTCAAATCCATGAGATGGATGAGCTCCCATCTTGTCAGCTCCAGCTCCTCATGCGGAGACATGAGAGAAGCCTCCCACAAGATGGTAAAACATCCTGACATCCTGTGGGCAATGTCTTTGCAGATGGCCAATTCTCTCACACCAAAAGTGACTTGCAGTTTTTCAAGTTGCTTTTGACATGAAAAAAATACATTCTAGTGAGTTTTTCCCAATATAAGCCATTATCTTCCAAGTGCTTTGCACTTTAAAAATGTAACAGACTAATAAGTAAAATATAGAATGCAGCAACTTTCAGCCTTGAACAATGATGGTTGCAGGCTTTTCTGCCAGGGGGACAGTGAATCCATTCTGGTTTTATTTTCCACTTCATTGGAGCTATCCAAGGTCTTGAAATTATTCAGGTTAAAACATGGATGAGAACTACTGTCCCACGCAGGGGCGGCTCAACCCATTACGCAAAGTAAGCATTTGCAGTATAGTTGATTTTGCCCAGGGGCGCTCTTGAGGTGTTCTTGGGGAAAATAGACCTTGACATATGCGAGTTGTAGTTACTGGGATGTATAGTTCACCTACAATCAAAGAGCATTCTGAACTCCACCAATGATGGACTTGAACCAAATATGGCACACAGAACTCCCACGACAAACAGAAAATATATATCAGTGATTGGTTGGGGGGTGGGGGTGGCAAAATACTGTTTGTTTACCATTGGAAATTAGCTAGGGCTGCTTCTGCTCCCACCAAGCATGGTAATAACCATAGCAATCTGAATAGTAAACATATAGCAAGCAACAAGACGGAACGACCTTGTAAAAAAGCAACTTTCCAAGCTTTGCTTATTTCTCAGCAAATAGGCATTGGTTCAGGGCAGGCGGAACAGGGCAATGCCAGGAAATCAAAGCAATGACTTTAGAAAAGTACGATGCTTTTCTATTGACAACATCTCCATCCTCTGCTGCTCAATTACAAAAAGGGCTGAGCTCAGCAAAGTGTGTTTTATGGCTTTTAAAGATTTCCAACAAATCTTTTTCTACATGTCCAATCTTTGGGAACGAAAGTATCCCCCACAGGCCTTCGTCTAATATAGCAACTTATAAAGTATTTTTATAAGTATGGATGGCAACTTATAAAGTATTTTTAAAATGCACATTATTTCAACCAATACATCAGTATTTTCATACAATGTTTAGCATGTAAATTCCAAAGCTTTTTGAGACATGCATTGCAGTATCAGACAATTTTTATTTCTGTTATTAAATTACTTTGACTCAGATTTTTTAGAAATGTGAAATATATAATTTATTATTCATGATGATGATAATACATTTTCATCCCATAACTTATCAATATCTTTTACATTCATTATTAAAAACATGGCTCATTTTCATTTCATTGTGCTAGTAGAGAGGTCTGAATGGATTTATCTAGTTCTCTTGAAAAATTGTAGGCTGAGATTAATCATAGCCCTCTTGGAAAGTAAACAGAAGTTTTCCCATTAAGGCACACCATATAGGATTTCCATAGAACTACAATGGGGATAACAGTATGGGTTTCAATAGTTCAATGGATAAGCATAAGCTTGACATGCAGAAGATCAAAATCACCATGGTACCTGGAGCTAAAATGTTTGGGTAGGAGTTAATAGGAAAGATCTTTCTCACGCATCCACTGCTGAAAGTCTTGGGGATTTCCAGTCGAAAGAGCAAATACAATGGACAAGATAGATGAATTGTTTGACCAGGGCTACTCCAAGACTTGTGTCTGCCTAAAGCAAAGGCGAAAACATTTTTCCCATCACTATGCCACATTCAGAAGCTGAATACAGGCAATGGGGCAGCATCCTCCACCATTCCTGAGGATAATGGATGAAAGCTATATCCACACTACACAGTTATAGTGTTTTGATACCACTTTAACCACAATAGCTCTATTCTTTGGGATTCTGGGATTTGTAATTTCATGAGACATTTAAAATCTTCCAGACAACTTTAATGTGACTTTGGTTAATTCTGCATTTGATCATTATCTCACTAATCTATAATCTACATTCCATAGGAATAAGCCGACCTATATATGTAGTTCAACTGTATCAGCATAATCACAGGATGTCTTTAACCTACACCTGTTGATAAATTCTACAATCTAGCTGACATTGCCCTCCCTTATGTGCGACGGGAAGTTGCTGCTGACTGTGAGAGAAATAAGGTTGAAGACTGTGAAAGCCACCCACGGCATGGCTATCAGCCTCCTCCCAGTAGATGTAAATCAAGGAAAACCTTCATGAGAACCCCCACTCCTCTTATAACGTTCCTCCAGCAACAGCAAGAGTATCCCTCTGGACAACTAAACCAGGAAATCCCAAATGATGCCCCCCCCCATGAGGGTCTGCCTCCAGAGGCAAACCAAGAACTTGGAAGTCCCTGAACAGGTTCGGAAGTGGAGTGGGCAGATCCAAAGACAATCTGGCAAAACTGCACTATCTAAAAGAATTCTCCACCTTATTTATTATTATTTATTTACTACATTTATATACCACCCCCTCTCAGCCCACAGGCGACTTGGAGCAGTTTACAGTCAATATCAAAGACATAAAATACAATTTAAAAATAATCAATTTAAATATAAAACCAAGTAAAACAATCAATATCAATAAATATATATATATCAATTTGAGTCTCCTAGTTAAAAGCTTTATCCAATAACATCGTTGAGTCATTCCGTTTTTCTCCATGTCTGTTATATTGTGTCTGCAAATGCTTGCTCAAAGAGCCCCATCTTGACCTGCTTTCGAAATGTTAAAAGAGAAGAGGTCGATCTAATATCTCTGGGGAGGGCGTTCCATAGCTGAGGGGCCACCACTGAGAAGGCCCTGACTCTCATCCTCGCCAACTGTACTTGTGACAAAGGCGGGATCGAGAGCAGGGCCTCTCCAGATGATCTTAAAGTCCTGGAGGGTTCATAAGGGGAAATGCGTTCGGACAGTTAAATTGGGCCTTGTGCAACTGTGGAGCAGAACAGATAACTTCACATCTTTATGCTTGACTGCAATGTCCTGCCTCGTGTACAGAGGAAGAATTGTTCGAGGCTGCAGACAATGTGGTTGCTGTTGTCCATTTGTGGTGAAAAGATTTTTAGCCGCTTGTACTCCTTCTATTTTTATCAGTTTTATACTCATTTATGCAATGCTTTTGATATGAAATAAATCAACGGTTATCATCTGGTACAGTACATCAAGCACTGTTAGGGGTTTGGAAATTATAGTTCTCAATGAGTTACAAAATTCACTGAGCAATCTTGGCCCAGTCACTATCTCATCAAGCTGACTTCACAAGTTTGCTTTTGTGAGCATGAAATGTGTTGCATGGCACCTTGAACTCAGGGTGATAAGAAATACAGAATAAAAAAAAACCCAATGTAAATTGGGGTTTGAGTGGGGGAACATATCACCATACTACTAGATGTAGTATTGCTTTGCTTTCTCATTTGGTGCTAGAGTTTTTAGGTAAGATGCTATGTTGAGATTCTCTCTCCCCCCGAAAAGCCATCACACATCATTCCCTTCAGAGGGCTAACACATTCATTTTCTCATTGGAAATTTGTGGAGGGTGAATGTTACACCTGAAAGAAAAGGTATGTGGAAATAATATCAAAGAGCTTCACAAAACAGCACTCCATACCTGTGATGTAATGGCATGCTCTAAAATCTCAAAAATAACCAGTTCAGACAACATGAAGGAAACAACTCTTTCTTGAATGAAAGCAATTTCATTCAACAGCCCTGCACTGCCATCATGTGGGTTCAAATTGCAATTCATTTTTGAGGAGGTGATTTGATGTTTTTTAAAATTGAAAAATCCCAACAGCAAGCCCTTCTCCTACTAATTAGCATTGAGCCATGGTTAGTGATTCACAATTACTGTAATTTCCATATTATAATTTCTTACAAAACCAAATAGGCCACATCATTCATTGGGCATGTTAAACATTTCACGCACAAAACAACCCTCAAAAACACAGCAACCCATCTGTTTTTCTCTTTTGAGAGTAACATTCCTGATACATTTATATTCTTACAGAGAAAGCATCAGAAAGTATTGGAGCAGTTTAGAGGTGAACCTATTTATTCTGGTACAATTAGAATAAATTTCATGGAACTGAGTTTGTTACTTTTTCTACTGATATAGAAGAAAACCAAAGTACTCTTCCAGCAGTCACCAACCAACCCATCCACAATGCCAGAAATGCAGCACAATAGTGTAACATTAGAAAATGTCGATCATTTCCGCTACCTTAGCAGCCACCTCTCCACAAAGGTCAACACTGACACTGAAATAGAGTTCTGGCCCTACTTACCTCTCTGAACGCATCTCCTCCTATGAACCGACTAGGACACTAAGATCATCTGGGGAGGCCCTGCTCTCTGTCCCGCCTGCATCATAGGCATGCTTGGCGGGGACAAAAGACAGGGCCTTCTCAGTGGTGGCCCCTCGGCTGTGGAACGCCCTGCCTGCAGATATCAGATCGGCCCCCACCCTGCTGGCATTTCGGAGGAAAGTGAAGACATGGCTGTTCGAAAAAGCATTTGATTAAACAGTGTAATTGAACATAGGAATACGGAATAATGGATAATGAGACTGGATTCTGATTTTACTGTTGAGGCGCTAATGATTGTTATACTGATGTTTAATGATTTATGTTACAATTGTTTTTAATTGCCCTATACTTGTCTTGTGATGTTTTGTATCGATGTCGTTCACCGCTTTGAGTCACCTGAGGGCTGAGAAAAGTGGTATATAAATAAAGCAAATAAATAAATAAATAAATACAACACCGCCTGAGCTCTGCGAGTGCAGCTTTTTTTCCGAATGAAGCAGAGAGTGTTTGAGGACTGGGACATCCATAGGGATACTAAGGTGCTTGTTTATAAAGCTATTGTCCTCCCAACACTACTAGATGCCTGCGAAACATGGACTATCTACAGTCATCACATGTAACTCCTGGAATGATTCCATCAGCATTGCTTCTGAAAAATCCTGCAAATCTCTTGGGAAGACAGGTGGACAAATGTCAGCATGCTGGAAGAAAGAAAGATCACCAGCACTGAAGCAATGGTCCTCCGCCATCAACTCTGCTGAACCAACCACATTGTCCAAATGCCCGACCACTGTCTCCCAAAGCAGTTGCTCAATTCTGAACTCAAGAATGGAACACAGAATGTTGGTGGGCAGGAAAAGAGATTTAAAGATGGGCTCAAAGCCAACCTTAAAAACTCTGGCATAGACACTGAGAACTGGGAAGCCCTGGCCCTTGAGCACTCCAGCTGGAGGTCAGTTGTGATCAGCAATGCTGTAGAATTTGAAGAGGCATGGATGGAGGGTGAAAGAGAGAAATGTGCCAAGAGGAAGGCGTGTCAAGTCAACCCCGACTGGACCTTCCACCTGGAAACTTCACTGCAGGAGAACATGCAGGTCAAGAACAGGACTCCAGTCACCTATGGACCCAYTGCAAGGATACCGAACTTGGAGGACAATCTTACCCAGACAACGAGGGATTAGCTAAGTAAGTAAGTAAGTAAGTAAGTAAGTGCCTGCCTATCATGCAAGGAGYATGGGCAGGGATGATGAGAAGTGTAGTACAATCAAAATTGTATCCTAGCAACATACTGTGTTAGAGGAACAATACACATTGTGTTAGGTTACTGAACCAYGCATGTCTCCTCTGCTTGGATTCTTCTTATTTGGTATATATTTACATTCATTTTGTTYAAATTTGTTTACCCAGTGTTTTGAATTGTCTGGCTTCCTTCTCTTTCCTGCTCCTCTTTTTTCTGGCTAGTTATTTGTTTTTGGCTTGCACCTTCCACTCCACTGTCAGCATTTACTACCAATCCCTGAAGACCATTTGCTTCAGAAGTGACCCACTGGGTCTCTACCAAGAGCTTGGGGAAGTATCACCTGGTGCTGAGAACTCAAGCCTACAATGTTCTTCATATTTTTAAAAGACGAGCTGCTCTAAAGCTTGTATTATGCCATCTGCTTTTTTAAAAAAATCAGATTGAGCTGGGATGGGCAGTGAAACGTTCCTACCATCTGCCACATCCAAAGCAGTTCCAGCTCGCACTGGCCAGTATGTGAGTTTTCTTTGAAAAAATGGGTAGGAGTGCTTTGGGCTTTCCCTCAATGAAGTCAATGGCAGGGAGATATACTACTCCAGGATGGTATAGCTACCAAGTTCGGAGTTCTGGGGGCATTCAAGAGAGAGAAGAGAAGTTGACACTCTCACAAAATGTTTCCATTTGACTCCTACTTCCCAGCATGGTCCTCTTGCATCCTTAAGGCTCTCCAATAGATGTCTTGGAGTTTGAGGGGGGAAAAAAATCTTTTTTGATGACAACAATCCTAAAGAAAAAGGCGTGAGTGAACATGATAGCCAAAATGTAATTGTTGACTGTGAAAGATGAACCAAACTACTTTGTCACACTAGAGAAAAAAATCTACTTAAAATCTGGTTTCTGCCTGCTGCAGAATTCTGAGGTTTGTAGTTTAGAGAGGAGCCTTAAACAGTCTCACTAAACCACAAACCCTAGAATTCTGCAGCAGGCAGAAACCAGATTTTAAGTGGATTTTTTAATCTAGTATTACGAAAAAAAAGTGAAAGTTCCCTCTTACATGGACTTGGAATGAGTGAGAAGAAACTGGCAGGAAAAGGCAAAGCCAATTAATGACATTATCTAACAAAAGAAGAAAGTGAAAGGATTATCCACAAACTAATATTTGTCTCAGACTGGATCTACACTGCTACATTATCCAATTTCTGAATCCAGGTTATCTGCTCTGAACTGGATTATATGCCAGTGTAAATAGATATAATCTGAATTCAAAAACTGGATTACATGGCAGTGTAGATGGGGCCTCAGTGTTTCATGAGTCCAACAGGAGAAGTTGTGGAAAAATTGACACCTTCCCTCCGAAAAGATAAACACAATAAGAATCCCAAAGTCAATATGAATTTTATTAGATTTTTTTTACATTATATGAAGTTTCGCATTATCAAAGTATTCACATTTCCCTGATCTGCAAAAGACTTCATTTCTAGCAGCCAGGCCAGAAAACTACACATTCCAGAGAGGATTAGTTAACCCTTCATCAATATAATCCCTGAGGGAAACTGAGGAGGAAATATGTGCCAAACCCCAGGCAAAAAGGCAATCTGCTGATACCCTAACAAAAGGAGTTTCACTCCGTGCTTTAAAACTATACATCTCTGGTTTTCTCAAAGCATCATTTATAATATTCACATAGTTATAACCTTTTTAACCCTCTTGAGACCCATACACATATGTTATATATAAAAATAACTAAACTGGGCTGAAGCAAGGAATCATACCTATACATCTGTCCAGTGCTTTTTGTAAAAATCTTAAACAAAATATCCTGCTTGTATGTGCATTTGCCTGAGAAGTTTTTCTGGCTCCCCACCTACCATGAAGGACGTCCATAAAGAGAAGGCAATGCCAGACAGAAAAGTTAATCTTATCCAAAGAAACTTCAATCTCCTGAGGGAATCTGGAGATGAGAGGCTGCCAGACATCAACAGCATACAGATAAAATCTGAATGTTTTTCATTGAACTGATCATATTTACACACAGCCGCATTGTGTTTCTACAATTCACCCTTTGTGCACACAGAACTTAGTCAATATGCTCACCAGGGACTGTTTTACAAACCTAGACACATGTTACCTGTCTGCCCTTTTTCTGAGTGGACCTTCCCAAATGACTCCAATTCCAAGCTGTCCAATGACAGTTATTTATGTATTGTTGAAGGCTTTCATGGCTGGAATCACTAGGTTCTTGTGGGTTTTATCGGGTTATAGGGCCATGTTCTAGAGGCATTTCTCCTGACGTTTCGCCTGCATCTATGGCAAGCATCCTCAGAGGTAGTGAGGTCTGTTGGAAATAGTACAATGGGTTTATATATCTGTGGAATGGCTGGGGTGGGGCAAAGAGCTCTTCTCTGCTAGAGCTAGGTGTGAATGTTTCAACACCTTCATTAGCATTTGAAGGCCTGGCTGAGCCTGGGAAAATCTTTTGTTGAGAGGTGTTAAGATGTGCCTGGTTGTTTCCTCTCTGCTTGTTTTGCTGTTGTAATTTTAGAGTTTTTTTTAATACTGGTAGCCAGATTTTGTTCATTTTCATGGTCTCTTCCTTTCTGTTGAAATTGTCCACATGCTTGTGGATTTCAATGGCTTCTCTGTGTAGTCTGACATGGTGGTTGTTGGTGTGGTCCAGCATTTCTGTGTTCTCAAATAATATGCTGTGTCCAGGCTGGCAGAGAACAACATTCACACCTAGCTCCAGCAGAGAAGAGCTCTTTGCCCCACCCCAGCCATTCCACAGATATATAAACCCATTGTCCTAATTCCAACAGACCTCACTGCCTCTGAGGATGCTTGCCATAGATGCAGGCGAAACGTCAGGAGAAATGCCTCTAGAACATGGCCCTGTAGCCTGAAAAAACCCACAAGAACCACAGTTATTTATGTTTCTACCTACAGAGGAGACTCAATCCACTCCTGATGTCATGAGGATTCCCCAGCCAACAGGGCCCCGGATTGAAACCGGACCAATTTCTGACGAATTAAGGGAGAGAATGAGGTTTTGAATGGCTATCAAAGAGGATAAAATGTCTTGCACGGTATTGAATGGTCATATCTGATTCTTTTTGAGTGGAGACTCTGCATCAGACATCCTTTCAGGCCTAAAAGCAATAAACCTCTGTTCCTTTTGCCTTACAACCTGGTTTGCATGTTGATTTGGTCTGCAAGATAATGGGGCATGCCCAGCACCAGACTCTCAGTCAATTCCTTTATAGGTAGCTGAATTTCAGCTTCAGAGGGAACACAGAGAAAGACAAATGACTCAGACCGCCATCTTTGCCTGTCTGCAATTTACCTTGACAGTTATGCTGGCCAAGCTCAAAGAGCCCTCCCTTCCACTGGCTTCATTAATCATTGTAAAAGAATGAAGACTGGAAACCTCCTTAAAACTAAGCCAAGCTCAGAGGTGTTTTTTTTTTACTTCTTAAAACTTTACTAATTTGACTGGACGATTGATGAGCCCTGGAGGTAACATCATCAATCTTCACCATGGTGTGAATAATCACCCCTTAGCCCTCCTTATGGAGAAGAAAATTATCCCACAAGCTTAAAATATTTTGAATTATACTTATTAATCTTTGTATAACACCAAAAAGAAGAAGAAAAGAGGAAATATTTAAGACTATAACAACAACAACAACAACAACAACAACAACAACACCCTAACCAAAGCCTCAAAGATTATGCCTGAGGCAAGGAAAGGATTTGGACCCCCATGTGAACAGAGATAGTTTGAGCCAATGGGAAGAGGCTACCTTGAAGGGTTCTAAGCTACAGAAGAGTAGATATCAAGAGCATCATTAATCAACAGTGTGATGCAGCAGCTAAAAAAGCCAATGTGATGCTAGGCTGCATCAATAAGAATATAGTGTCTGGATCAAGGGAAGCAATAGTTCTACACTATTCTACTTTAGTCAGACTTCAATTGGAATGCAGTAATTAGTTCTGGTTACCACAATTCAAGAAAGACATTGACAAGCTGGAATGTGCCAAGAGAAAAGTAACAAAATTATCAAAGTTCTGGAAGCAAATTATATTTGAAACAACTTAGGGCCTAGATATGGAGCTTGGAGAAGGTTAGGAGGGGACATGATAACCATGTTTAAATATCTGTAAGGATGTCACATTGAGATTGTTTTTCTCCCAACTACTCTAGATACTAGGACACAGAGCAATTGATTCAAATGGTAGAAAAATAGATCCCACCTAAACACTGAAATGAACATTCTGATTGTATAATCAGTTTTAAAGTGTGAGAGTTTATTTCTCTGGAAGTTTCTAAATAGAGGCAGGATGGCCATCTTTAAAGAATGTTCGATTGTATGAGGGTTGAATGAAAAGTAATGCCTCCACCCTCGTAACTCAACAGATGACAATACTGATATGCGGCAGGTACTAGCTTGTCCAGTAGGCTCTCCTCTACAGTTCCATTTTGGCAGGAAGCCTTAACATTGAATGGTTGTATTGTTAAAGTGCGAAGTATGGAAGCCTGCGATGACGGTCAGTTAATGCAACTTAAGCAACGTGCAGTCGTTGAATTCTTGACAGCAGAAGGTGTCACCCCAAAGGAGATTCATCACAGAATGCAAGCTGTTTATGGTGATTGTGTTGATGTGAGTACTGTGCGTCGTTGGGCGAGTAAGTTTAAAGATGCTGAGGTGGGAACATCTGACTTGTGTGACAAACAAAGAGTTGGATGTCCTGTGACAGCAACCACTGAGTTTCACAAGCAAAAGGTTGACAGATTGATTCAAGACAATCATCGTATCACTCAGAGAGAAATTTCAAGCATAATTGGCATTTCAGAAGAACGTGTGGGTCACATTATTGCTCTGCTTGGCTATCAGAGGATCTGTGCACAATGGGTATCCAGGATGCTGATGCTTGAAATGAAAGCGCACAGATTTGAAACTTCAGAGACTGGATCTCATCACCGTACGACATCCTCCACACAGTCCAGATTTAGGACTGTCTGACTTCTATCTGTTCCCAATAAGGAAAGAAGATCTGCAGGAACATCATTATGCTTCTGATGAAGATGTTGAGAGAACTGTGAGACACTGTTGAGAGAAAAAAGTGTCGACTTTTTTCCATGATGGCTTCAGAAAACTTGTTCGTCGTTGGCAGAAATGTATCCAATTGTCTTGTGATTATGTGGAAAAGTGAATAGTGGTAGTTAAAGTTCTGCATTTGATTTATTAAAATATTCCCATCCAAACCCAAGTAACAGAGGTGGAGGCATTACTTTTCATTCAACCCTCGTATGTTCTTGCATGGAGGAATAGGGTTAGACTCAATGGCTTTGGCAATGTCTGTGATTCTGTGGAATAACTTCTTCATGGTAAAAGAAGTTCAGTGATGGAACCAATTGACTGGACAGATGGTGGGGTCCCCTTCTCTGGATGTCTTCAAAAAGAGTCTGGACAGTTCCCTCTTAAGGACACTGTAGCTGGAAATCGTGCACTGAGCAGGGCTTTGTTGATAGCCCATTAGGCTCCTTCCAAATGAAACAGACATGGTATTGCTGATGCACAGTGCACCCATAGACATAGCTCTTAGATACCCTGGAGGTAAGTGGAAAGTCAGTTTGATTTTCCTGCTTTCAGGGCCTGATAATATGCGACATATTGCTTAAGCTACATGAATTGTGGAGAAAAGCTGCAAAGAGCAAGGAGAAAATCTGATGACAAGACTATCTTTATCAATTTGATCTCCTTCCCTTTGCAGCCTTTGTCACACAGTTCTCAAGAGGTAGACATGAAAATGGATGTTACCCAGTCTGCAGCTACAGAAGAGACAAAAAAAACTTACCATGTATAAGTCAGTCCTATAAATGATAAATTGTTACATAAGCATATGCTATTGGCTATAGCAGAGCTTTCTAAACATTTAATGTTGGTGACATACTTTCTAGACATGCATCATTTCATGGCACAGTAATTCGATTTTACTCTCCATCAAAGCAGACACTTGGTTGAAGCTCGTACCTCCTGCTTCCAAAATGTCTGCTGTAAGCCCCATAACAATACCCAACAAACTCTGCAGGTACCTTGGGGTGAAGGAGTGAAAGCTAGGCCCAGCATGGAAAGGAGGTGCAGAGAGAAGTGGGTTCAACTTTTGCCAGATGGTAAGGGACAGTTCTAGCTCACCTGGCCAAGCCATCCCTCCTCAGTGAACCTGACAGCAAGGGAGAGATGAGTGGTTGGGACATAACCCAGACCATTGTGGGAAGTGCTGCTTTTGCTGATTCTGTCCCAACATGCAAACTTTCTGACGTGTGTTGTTGTAGGTTTTTTCAGGCTTTATGGCCATGTTCTAGAGGCATTCTCTCCTGACGTTTTGCCTGCATCTATGGCAAGCATCCGCAGAGGTAGTGAGGATGCCCAAAAGCTCCCTACCTCTGAGGATGCTTGCCATAGATGCAGGCGAAACGTCAGGAGAGAATGCCTCTAGAACATGGCCATATAGCCCCAAAAAACCTACAACAACCCAGTGATTCCAGCCATGAAAGCCTTCGACAATTTCTGACATGTACCCCTTGGGGGAAAGGTGGCATACGTGGTGGACAAACCAGCAAAACAGCAAAGGGATGAACTTTAGAGTTTGAAAGGATGGACGAGATTCTGAATTGCATCAATCAGAAGGGTGCGAGTCGAGAAATGAAGCACCTTATCCAGGGGAAAAAGTAAGGGAGGCCTTGCAGACAGCAAAGCCCTCCACAACCCTGAGTTTCCCACTACTCCTCAGACCAGGTACAACACACTGCACCAAACACACTAACATATCACGACATACAGTTTGGAAAGCTCTGGTCTATTGAATATTTTGCACATTATTTTTATTATGTTATTTTGTTCTAAATGTATCATTTCCTGATAATCTTCTTCAGAAAAAATAATGAAAAGAAACCCAAAGACTAAGCCAAAAGCCACAGTAGACAACCACAAAAATACAACAAAGCAATAAACAGTGCTCAAAGCAGCTATAAAACATTTATGGATGTCTGGCCCAATAATGCCTTTGTCTGGCATTGAAAAGTTATTGCTGTTTGCATCAAAGAAATGTTTGTAGGAGAAATTTCCAGCCAAGACCCAATAGCTGCAGAGGCAGAATGCACCTCTGCACCAGTGTTCCTGATGCTGGTGGTGCAAAGACAGAGATGTCCCTTCCTCCACAGGTGTGCAAAAGTAGCTAGAGACTCCCAAGTGAAGTTCCATTCTGAGCAGATTGACCACAAGGGTGAATTTGGGAGCTGTCTGGTGTTCTAGATCACCTGGGTTAGTAGAAGAGAAGTACCTACAGTGAGTGGAAGCTGTATTTTTTGGTCCCAGATGACTCTCAGTCACACCTCTACAGGCAGGGGAGATTGAGTTGCATGAAGGAGACCCTAAACACCTAGATAGCAAAGATGTTATACGCAAGGAAATCCATCTACTGATTACTACCAACTAGATTACAAACAATAGTTGAACACACAGGTAAATTCTATTGATTTAATGGACCTATTCTGCTCAAGAACACCAGAATTCTGACCAATATCTCCTGTTGTGGCTTTAAAAGTATATATAGCCAGACTTCTTGGACTCTATATCCAAGGTAAAATTGGGATGACTTCCTCTAATTAATGAAGACTATAGATGAAATGTAAAAGTATTATTGGCCAAAACCATGATTCTTTATTGCTCCACCTTTCCCCATAGGTATTTAAGCCTCCAGTGCAAGCCAGAGTAGAAAACCCCAAAAGCTCTCAATCTGATGTCTTCACCCTTTGGTAGGAAGCAGTACTAACCAGGAGTTGCTAATACTGAAAGGAGTGAAAATTCTTGAGCAGTTGAAGAAATGCATCTGTGCCTCTAAAGTAAATATGAGGTCCACACTCTTCAGTTGACCCTCTTTGGAGAGTCAAGCAAAGGGCAACCATGCCTTTGTTTGTCCAAATTGCACAGTGATAACATTTTGATAACATTTTAATTGCCCAGACAATTAGTGAGTTTCCATGGTAAAGCAGGGATTCATACTCTACCCTCCCCCTTTTCTACTCCAACACTCAAATCACTACATCTTGCTGGCTCTGTGAACTATTATAGTAAAGGGCTTTCCTTTGACAGCTCCTTAAAAGAAAAGAGTGTCCTCTAAACAAAAGAAACACAGGTAATCAAAGTGCAGCTATTTGACTATCTACTTGGAGGTAATGCCCATTGCCTTGAATGGAAATTACTCTGAAGAGTTACAGATTTGGACACATAATGAGTATCTTACATCATGTTGCTGCATTGTGGAAATTTACGCCTCTTCTTCTTCCAAAAGACTGAAGGGAAGACAAGGCCAAATGAAGATAGTTGGAGTGCTGGAAGAGTTCCAAAAATAACACCGCCACCACCCAATTCAAATGTGTGGTTTATTGTAAGAGAGATGGCACAGAAACTAATTGGTTAATTATGCTAATAAACAAACAATACAATGAAACACAACATGCCAGAAATTGTACAGCGTTCTTCATGTGTGAACTCATTTTCCATCCTGCAACTCCAGTGAGATGAAGAGCTTGAGTTCACACATTTTCGCTTTATTATTTTAGCATCACATAATGCATACTCTCCTGATTTGGCAAGCACAGTCCCAATTAATCCTCTTGTTTACTTGCATTTTCAGATGTAGCATTTTCAAGATTCAATAGTATATCAATGGTGCATTTGGTATTGTATTTAATAATCTGGTTTTTCTGTATTTATTTGTTTGTCACATATGTGAAAGAACTATGGTCTAAGCATCGAATAAACGACAATAACTTGCATTTTCAGATACTTTTACAATGTCCCAGTTTTCCCTTCTCTCCTTACACTTTCTCATTTGATTTACTACACAATGAATTCAAAGTGCAGAAGTGTAGTTTGCATTTAATTAACTTAACAAGAGGAAGAGGAGCGACAGAATCCTCCCCCTTCCAGGAGGCTAAGGCCCCTTCCACACAACTGTATAAGATGTATAGAACTGGAAAGCCCTGGCCCTTGAGCACTCCAGCTGGAGGTCAGCTGTGACCAGCAGTGCTGCAGAATTTGAAGAGGCACAAATGGAGGGTGAAAGAGAGAAATGTGCCAAGAGGAAGGCGCATCAGGTCAACCCTGACCGAAACCGTCTTCCACCTGGAAACCAATGCCCTCACTGCGAGAGAAGATGCAGGTAAAGAATAGGGCTCCGTAGTCACCTACGGACCCACCAGAACACTGATCCTGGAAGACTATTCTACTCAGCCAACGAGAGATCACCTAAGTAAAGTAAGTATAAGATCCACATTGAACTGGATTATATGGCAGTGTGGATTCAGATATATCAAAGTAGATATTGTGGATTATCTGCCTAGAGATTCTGGATTATATGACTGTGTGGAAGGCAGAAACGAACTGCTGCAGCCTGTCCAAGCTTGTATGCTCTCCCTCATTCACTTTTCCCACCATAGCCACACTCTGATGTTGCTTGGCTGCACATGTCTCAGTTTCCATCTGTGAAATGTTGGAGGGTATGACAACATGATGATGGATTGGAATATTTAAAAAGTGAGCAGAGAACCAAATAAAATATTTTTCCTTAGTCACTGTATATGAGAGGCACTCCAATTTAACCATTGGTAACCCCATTTGGGGGGGGGGGGGCAGGAGAAAGCAGGTGTCTCCCCACAAATAAAAGCTGTTGATTTTGCTCCCCACACTGAAGCTTCCCCTTTCAGATCCTTGATCCTCCTCTTATTCTGTTGCATTATCGACTATTAAGAAGAAAAGATTCTTAATAGTTTGCCACAGGCAGATGGCAGCATAGTGCTGTGTTATGCACCAGCCACAGTCCAAGGTGCAGCCTAGTTTCTTCTGGCATCTGACAGCGCAAGGGCCCTTACTTTTAAGCAGCATTAGAGAAAAACTGAAGGAAGGAAGACACTCTGCAAGCTTTCATAATACTTACTGATGGATGATGAAGGCATGGGCCTCCCAGTGAGGTTTTCATGTCAGGAACGACTTGAGAAACTGCAAGTTGCTTCTGGTATGAGAAAATTAGCCATCTGCAGAAACATTGTCCAGGGAATGCCCTGATGTTTTACTGTCCTGTGGGAGACTTCTCTCATGTCTCCACATCAGAAGCTGGAGTTGACAGATGGGAGCTCACCCTGCTCCCCAGATTTGAACCCATTGTGCCACCAGAGGCTCCCAGCGAGGTTGAACTGCCATTCCCATCAGCCCTCACCACTGGCTGGGGCTGCTGGAAGTCGAGCTTTGCCTGCAGAATGGCACTCATTCCCTAGTCCTGAATAAGAACCAACTATGTTGAGGAAGGGAAAGCAAACCTCCTCTCAGTATTCCTTGCCTAAGAAAACCCTATGAACAGGGTTGCCATAAGTCTGCAAGCATCCTGAAGGCGTGTTGGCAGAAAATAAGAATCAAAGAATCACCTGCATGCTTATCTACTTTAGTAAGCCTGATAAACTTCACCCATGTCCAGGGGCGGCTCAACCCATTACGCAAAGTAAGCATTTGCAGTATAGTTGATTTTGCCCAGGGGCGCTCTTGGGGGAAAGTAGACCTTGACATATGCAAGTTGTAGTTACTGGGATGTATAGTTCACCTACAATCACAGAGCATTCTGAACACCACCAATAATGGAATTGAAACCAAATATGGCACACAGAACTCCCACAAYGAACAGAAAATATATATCAGTGATTGGTTGGGCGGGCGCACAAAAATACTGTTTACTTAYTGTTGAAAAATACCTAGGGCTGCTTCTGCCCATGTCCTACACAGGCAGTAAGCAGTACTCATTCAATTTGTCCTACACATAAACACRTTAGACTCAGGGCCCTTCCACACAGCCCTATATCCCAGAATATCAAGGCAGAAAATCCCACAATATCTGCTTTGAACTGGGTTGTCTGAGTACAYACTCAGATAATGTAGGATTTCCTGCCTTGATATTCTGGGTTGTATGGAAGGGCCCTCAAATCCAACTGCTCGGTAATTATGAGTAACATCTGTTCACCTACTTCCTCCTCTGTCCCTTGGAACTGATAACCACAACGCCGCAACTTGAAAAATCAGTATACAAACTAATCTTACTGACTGAAAGGATGAATTTGGTTGACAAATCTTTCATAGGCTAAGCTCACTTTCTCAGATTCATGGAATGAAGTTCCTAGGGACAGATCTTTATAGGAAAACTTTCTGATTATAACACGATGTTATCAGACACCGTCTTCTCTGCATCTCCTCCCTGTTTCTCCATGCTGCCGAAATGGAGTCCCACTCAGTCCATCACATGCTGCAGGGCAATTTCCAGCAGGACTCCGTAGGGCTCTGCTTCAGCATTGTGGAGAAATGGAGTCCAGAGTGCCTTTAGAGGAGCCGGGGGATGGGATGTGGGATGACAAAAGACGGACCTTGACAGGAGGAAACAGAGTAAGATGCTCCCTTCCGCTGTCCCACGCTGTCCCCCTCTTCCCCCAGTCCTTCTAATGAGGATTTTAGAATCTCCCAGACACTAAGGCTACTATAGTCTGAAAAAGTAACTATTCCAAGCTCTATGCAAGGAGCAGCTTTTTAAAAACAGACAAATGAAACGCAGAGCTTGTTGCCAAAAGGTAAAAAAAAATCTATTTGAACAAATTTGAAATGAACTGAAAAAAACATGCTGAGAATATACATTCTTTTGCAATAAAAAGTGATTTTCCAAGCCCTGTAATAAAGTGATTTGATATATTTTGATAATAGTATTTGACTCCTAGCCAACAATGTGCTGCCACCACATATAAGTCTTTTTATTATTATTATTATTATTTGGGCCTTTTCAAAACAAACTCTATAAAATAGAGACTAGATATATTAATTGATTAATTAGGATTAGCTGAAAGGAACTTCCACAATCAGAAGCTATGTATCTGAATAGAAATGCTGGTGTACAAAAAGTCTCAGAGCACCATGTTCCTTCATGACTGTCTTTTGGGTTTACCACACAGAGATCTATCTAATAACAGGAAAACAAAATGTTATTTGTTTATTTATTACTTTACTTTCTTTCATATATTTATATATTGTCTCCTGTTGACCACTTGGGTAAGGGGGTAGTGCCAAAGGGAATATTGGATGTGTTACCTTGAATCCCCAACTGTCCATACTAAAAAAAAATTAAGACCTACAGACTTTGGTATGATGGAGATAAATCAATACAGAATCAATATAGTGACTCCAGAGCATTCCTTTGAAGCCACCATCGACTGCTACATCAATTTCCACTATACAGAACCATGTGCCTTTTGGCAAAATCGCCTGATATGCAACCCAAAATTCAAATAAGATTCTGTCATCTAGGTTTTCTGGGAAAGTTTAGGGTTGTGCCTTAGGGCCCTTCCACACAGCCCTATATCCCAGAATATCAAGGCAGAAAATCCCACAATATCTGCTTTGAACTGGGTTATCTGAGTCCACACTTCCATATAAGGTAAAGGTAAAGGTAAAGGTTTTCCCCTGACATTAAGTCCAGTCGTGTCCGACTCTGGGGTGTGGTGCTCATCTCCATTTCTAAGCCGAGTTGCCAGTGTTGTCCATAGACACCTCCAAGGTCATGTGGCCAGCATGACTGCATGGAGCGCCGTTCCCTTCCCACCTATTGATCTACTCATATTTGCGTGTTTTCGAACTGCTAGGTTGGCAGAAGCTGGGGCTGACAGCGGAAGCTTACGCCACTCCCCAGATTTGAACCTGCAACCTTTCAGTCAACAAGTTTAACAGCTCAGTGGTTTAACCCACTGCGCCACCTGGGGCTCCATATATTCCAGTTCAAAGCAGATATTGTGGGATTTTCTGCCTTGATATTCTGGGATACAGGGCTGTGTGGAAGGGCCCTTAGTCATGCCTGGAATGTGTTTCTGTCAGGTGCCTTCAAACCACTTGTAGACCTCCTGGTCTTTGCTGGTTGTCTTCCCTTGAAGTTCTAACCAGAATTGACCCTGCATAGCTTCCAAATTCAGGCCCTTTCCACACAGCTGAATAAAATCCCACATTATCTACTTTGAAGTGGAATATATGGCAGTGTGGACTCAGATAACCCAGTTCAAAGCAGATATTGTGGGATTTTCTGTCTTGATATTCTGGCTTATATGGCTGTGTGGAAGGGCCGTCAGATGGATCTGGTGCCTTTAGGGTATTTAGGCTACGCCTGAAATGAATAGTACAAGTCCTGCTTATAAATATGAATATCTACTCAAAAATAAATCTAACTGATGTCATTGGGGATTACTACCAGGAAAGGGGGATAAAATGTTTGCAGCCTAAGTTTAAACCCAATCCTGTTTGCTGTCTTTCTAAATGGCAGTAACATCAAAACATGTTCGTGTAACTTTAAAAAGCCCGTCTTTCTTTTTTGCTGCGGCAGCAAATAAGATTGGGAACAGGGAATACAAGATAAAATTGCTGCAAATTGTTGTGGTGACCCAGAAATCTGAGATGAGCTAAAGTTGTTTGACACTTTTGTGAAAAAAATAAAATAAAATAAAATTGCAGTACTTTGCTCCTGAGTTGTGAAGTATCAATTTTGTATTAGTGCCCTGCTTTGCCATAATACATCTGTCATGGTTTTCAGTCTGGAACATGAGCATTTAGAATAAGTAAGTGAAACAATGAAGATATAGGGGCCAGTGTAGTGGTTAAAATCACGGACTGGGACTTAGGAGATACAGGCACAAATCCTATTGAACCAGGATATTCATGGGGTCGCATTGCAGCAGTCACTCTCCCTAAGCCTATACAGCCAGCCTTCTACATTCACTGGGGTTAAAGGCACAAAATTAAATGAAAATGAAAAACTGTGACCAAAGGCATTGCTTTAAAAAAAACAAACCTGAAACCACCTTGCTAGAAATTACAAGGTCTTCCAGCAAGACTTTATGGTTAACATCCACTGGAAGCTGGCCACAGAATCACACTGGAAGTCCTAGAGATTCCTAGAAAGGTGTTCTTTCTTGTAAAAGTCTCAAAGTTCTCCAATGTGACTGAGGGAAGGGAACTGATTTTTTTTATCATGTTGAGAAACTGCAAGTCTCTTCTGGGGTGAGAGAATTGGCTATCTGCAGAGACATTCCCCAGGGGATGCCTGTGGGAGGCTTCTCTCATATCCCCATATGGGAAGCTGGAGCTGACAGATAGGAGCTCACCCTCTCTCACGGATTCAAACCACCAATTGTCAGACCAGCAGTTCAGCTGGCACAAGGGTTTAACCCATTGCACCACTGTGATTCCACTTACCATAAAGACACACCTAGAGATTCCTAAAAAGAACTTTTTAATCAAATCCATACATAATCAAATCTGCAAAAGCCAAAATTGCAAACATGGAGGGGTGGCTGTACATCCCAGGATTGTGTTGTGAAGATAGATGCAAGAGACCTATGTACCTGGGCTCATTGGAGGAAAAGAGGGACAGAGAGAAATGTAACTATTAAGTAAGGAATAGATAATAGAAGCTTGTTGCACATGACATTTCTAGCACCAGCTCAACCTCTACAAGATGTTCATGCATGCAGAAAGAGAGAGAAAGGCTGCAAAATTGAAATCTCTCGTTGCGTAGCTGAGAATCACATAGCAAAACAACTGCTAACCCAAACTCTCTGCTTGCTTTCCATCCCGATGCGGGTGGAGGGACTCTTGCTGAGTTGCTGATCTCTGTCTCTGGAGGCTCTGAATGCCACGTTTTCCTTGCCATCCCCTTAACATAATTACAGGGAATCTGCATGTAAATTGCTCATTAATTCAGGCACGTTTTGGCAGCATTGGGAGGCAGAGGAATGAGTTAGGACAGAGAAAGTGGATAATAATGAGCAAAGTGAGAGGGGTTCTCCAAAGGGCAGCTAGAAGAGCAAAGAGAGATGCACTGGGGTTGGCCCAAGACACTTGGCTGCCTGAGGTCCAGCATGGAAAAGGTGTAGTGTACACTTAACCACACCACAGAGCCTATTTGCACAATGCTAGGCAGGCATAGAATCATAGACTCATAGAGTTTGAAGGCTCCTCATGGGCCATCCAGGCTAACCCCCTCCCAAGAAGCAGGAAAATTGCATTTAAAGCACCCCCGACAGATGGGCATCCAGCCTCTGTTTAAAAGCCTCCAAACAAGGAGCCTCCACCACATGTTATTTGGATACATGAAGCAGAAAATCTGAAAAGTGCTCTTCCCCTCCCTGTAAAATGTATTAATAGCAAAGTAAAAGTGCTGTGAGCTCGTATACAATTTTTAAGGTAAAGGTAAAGGTAGTCCCCTGACATTAAGTCCAGTCATGTCTGACTCTGGGGTGTGGTGCTCATCTCCATTTCTAAGCCGAAGAGCCAGCGTTGTCCGTAGACACCTCCAAGGTCATGTGGCCGGCATGACTGCATGGAGCGCTGTTACCTTCCTGCCGGAGCAGTACCTATTGATCTACTCACATTTGCATGTTGTCGAACTGCTAGATTGGCAGAAGATACAGTTTTTAGGATATCCCAAATCAGTGGCTGGAGCCAGTTACTTCATTCAACCTAATGAGTGTGCTGGTCCTAACACTGATCCAATGCCAGAAAAGCTAAGTAAACTACACTGCGAAGCACAAACCAATTTTGTATATATACCTTCCACAAAAAAGCAGAGAATAAAGTATTACAGATTGAGTAGGGGTCCAGGGTCAAGAATCCTTGCTTGACTATGAAAATCCTAACTTTGTGCAAGTCACACTCTCTCCGCCAAGAAATGTAGTTTGTAATCCTTATGATTGTAATTATAAAAGCTAGAGATGGTGAGATTGCATAAAGGCAAAGAATAAGCTAGGAGACCCCAGTGGCACAGTGGGTTAAACCCTTGTGCCGACAGGACTGAAGACCTCCCACATGGATGGTAAAACATCAAAACATCCAGGTGTCCCTTGGGCAACATCCTTGCAGACAGCCAATTCTCTCACACCAGAAGTGACTTGCAGTTTCTCAAGTCGCTCCTGACATGAAAAAAAGAAAGCTAGGCGGTCAAAGGATGGGAATTCAATTCTCCTACTTCTCTTTTCCCATAACTACTAAAATAAAGCACATCCCAATGAGTCCACAAATTATTTAGGAAGGAAAAGTTGAGAGTTTCTAAGCAGCTTTATGGAAAAGCGTGGGTTAATGTAATTGTTTGTTGCCACCCAAAATGCAAGACACAAGTGCTCGTCTGAGAAGAAAACAGACCAGAACGCTATAAGATTTGTGCAGGAAAAGCTCCTGTGACTAAATTTGTGACAAGTCAGAATTTAAATATGACTGAGTGCAAATTCTCCAGCAAAAGCTCCCAGGCTGTAGTTCCCAAGCTATAGTTTAGACTAAAAGAGCCAACACGGTATAGTGGTTCATGCATTGAACAATGACTCTGGAAGAAGGCGTTCACATTCTAGTGTAGCCAAGGTTGAAACTCACCATGTAAATTTGGGCAAGTCACATTCTCTCAGCCTCAGAAGGCGGCAAGGGCAAACCCCTCTGAACAAATCTTTCTGCTTGATGATGCTCATTAATACTACATGGCACATTAACAACATATGCTCAGTTAAGCCATTAAAAGGCATGATATATGGCTATGCCTAGCCTGGGAAAGAGAAAGTTAAGGGGTAGTTAGGGTTAATCACCTCTGTCCCTAAGTTCTAAAGATAGATCTACCAAGTGATAGCACTGATACCTTTCACAATGTGTGCCTTTGAACTCTATTGGCTATGGATTCTCCTGGGATGGAGGCAAAATAGGACTTCGCAAAGTCCAGCAGAATCAAGAAGGCATGCCCAGCATCACCTATGATGGTCCAGAGAATGCTGGGAGTGAGGTCACAAGAGATGCTAAGAATGATGTCACAAGGGATAGTCCAACAGATTTTTCAGTTACACATAACTGACTGTCTCCTTTCCATTCCTCACCAGTCTCATCTTTCAAAAGGCAAGAATGCATTGGTTCACTTTGGAGATAGGGAAGTGGGACTCATGGAATCAGCCCCATATTCCACTTTTGTAAACCCTGAAATTCCCTCACAATGCCTTCCAATTTAATTTTCAGTCTTTTTTGTTTGTTTGTTTGAAAATGGTCCCTGCTTGCAAATGCAATGGTTTGGCTTTCTTACCTCCCAGAAGTCCTCAGCCCTTCCTGAAAAAAAGGTTGGAAGACAGGGGTGGTAAGTTCAGAGCTTTTTCTGGATGCTGCTGGACAACAATCCCAAAGAAGCCTTAGAAAACCTAGCCAAATGGTGAGGAATGAGGCATTGAAGGCAACATTAAGAGGTGACATAATAGTCATGTTTAAATATTTGAAATAATATCATTTTGAAGATGGAGCAGCTTGCTACAGAATGGGATACAGAGCAGTTGATTCAAACTGCAGGAAAAGAGATTCCATCTGAACATTGAAAAAAGTTTCCTGATGGTCGGGACTTACTGACAGTCGAATAGACTGGCTGGGAGTATGGTGGATTCTCCTTCTCTGGAGGTTTTCCAGCAGAAGCTGGATGGCCATCTGTCAGAAGTAATGTACTTTGATTGTATAATTCTACATTAAGCAGGGGTTTGGATAGGATGGCCCTAGGGTTCTCTTCCAATTCTATTATTCTGCAGTTGTTTCTATTACAAAACCAACACCATTAGTGTGATGCTTCTGCTAATTTCATATCAGTCCTCCACAAAGTACTAGAGCTGGGCAAACCATATTCAACAAGTTAGTGGATTGTCAATATTAGGAATACTGAATTCAAAACTCAAAACATTACTTTTGGATTACAGTCCCAAAATCCCCCAGTCAGTATGGAAGCTGTCTTTGTTTTAGAGTGCATCTACCCAAAATCCACAGTCAACACTGTCAGTTGCCACACTCTCTGTAATATTCTGGGAACTCTAGTCCATAAAAGCAACTTTTCCAGATATCGACTGAATTCCAGAGAATTATGAAATCCCTAGAGAAAATTCATGTCCACCCACATCACTTTTTCAGGAAGGAAAAGGAACACACAGCTACTAATTACAGAGCAAAATAAGGAGAGGGTGGAGTCCATGTGACACAGTGTATTTTAATTTTCAAGGGTAGGCTTAAAACAAAAGATTCTCAAAAGGGAAGCTATAAAAAGGAATAGCAAAAAAACCTATGCACTAAAGTATGGTAGGTGTGTCTTACCCTCCATTCCCTTCTGAACTCAGGCTGGAAAATGAGCCTGACGATTCCTTTCCATTGAACCTCTATAGGAAGTTTGAGCTTCAGTTGAACTGTGAGCATTGGCTGAACTCACCACAGTGCTGCCAGGCTGCAGGCCTAACTTTTTTTTGCCAAGTATGTGACAAACCGTTTGATCTATTCCTGTAGTAATAATAACAGCTCCCTTACATGCTCTCTAGTAGCCACGGCAAATTCCTTGAGGCGGATGTTGCCCCTTCCTCAACCTATCTCCTCACCCTTCCATCAGCAGCATCTGCACTAAATTCCTGTACTATTTTTCCCCTGTGTCAGCATTTTCCTCTGCCTGCCACTTACAAGGATAACCAGCTGGAAAGAAAGGCGAGCAAGCATGGAGGGTAGAGGTCAGTCCTTCAGGGAACCTTCCTGCAAGGCGATGTGGGCATATTAATCGACCAGTCTCATTTTCCATAGAGGCATTAGAGGAGAAACCACTGTGCAGTGGCAGAGCACATGCTTTGCATGCAGAAGGTTTCTGGTTCAATCCCTGGCTTTGCCTTGTATGAACTTTGATGAGCAACCACCACGCAGCAAAGACAACCCTGCACTAGATGAGGAGAGCTAACATGCTTTAATAGCCAAAGATTTGTACTAAGGTGGTATCTACATGTAGAATTAAGGCAGTTTGATACCACTATAACTGCAATGACTTTATGCGGTAGAATCCCAGGATTTGTAGTTGGCAAGGCACCAAGACATTTACTTCTTAGGAGGAGAGCAATGACCAATCTTGATAAAATAGTGAAGAGTAAAGACATCACACTGGCAATGAAGATCCACATAGTTAAAGCAATGGTATTCCCCATAGCAACCTACGGATGTGAGAGATGGACCATAAGGAAGGCTGAGCGAAGGAAGAGAGATGCTTTTGAACTGTGGTGTTGGAGGAAAGTTCTGAGAGTGCCTTGGACCACAAAAAGATCAAACCAGTTCATACTTCAGGAAATAAAGTCTGACTGCTCATTGGAGGGAAGGATAGTAGAGGCAAAGATGAAGTACCTTGGCCACATCATGAGAGGACAGGAAAGCTTAGAGAAGTCAATAATGCTGGGGAAAATGAAAGGAAAAAGGAAGAGGGGCCGACCAAGGGTAAGATGGATGGATGTTATCCTTGAAGTAACTGGCTTGATTATGAAGGAGCTGGGGGTAGTGACGGCTGACAGGGAGCTCTGGCCTGTGCTGGTCCATGAGGTCACGAAGAGTCGGAAGCAACTGAACAAATAAACAACAACAAGGCACCAACATTGTGGCAAAGAACGTTAATGACCTTGTAAATCTCCCATAGCATTGAGATATGGTACTTAGCATGGTGTCAATCCTACAGTATAGATATACCATGAGATGAGAAATGCAGGTTCTAGTCCTCATTGGTCCATGAAACTCACTGGTTGATCTTAGGCTGGTCTGTTTCTGTTTCTCTCATACATATACACACTCAGCCTGAGCTATCTTGCAGGATTTTCACAAAGATAAAGAGGTAAGCTATGACTGTTAACATGAATGTACTAGAAGAAAGTCGTTATTTTAACTTAAGTATCAAGCTGATGTCATGCAGTGGTGTTAAGTGTTAGGCTTGGATTCTGAAAAACCAGGTTTTGAAGTTCTGCTCATCCATGTAAGCCCTCTGGATGACCTTGGGCAAATTAGACATTCTCGGCTTCAATTAAAGATGTGTAGAAAGCCTTCTCTGAATAAACCTTGCTGAGAAAATTCTTACTCTAAGTCAGATTCAACTTGAAGGCATATAAATACAGGTAGCTCCATTATCTGGGTCGAGGCCACTAGGGGCGATAGAGAGAGAAAGATAGTCGATTTTATGGAGGGGGTGGGGAGTTCAAGGAGGAAAACCATTTCCCCTGTTTTTGCTGGTTATACTCCTTCCCCCTTCCCATATCATAAACTAGGGTTTATGCAGGTGAAACATCAGGAGAGAATGCCTCTTGAACATGGTCATATAGCCCGAAAAAACCTACAACAACCCAGTAAACTAGGGTTGTTTGCACGATGGGGACACTGCTAACCCAATCTTTCTGCTTGCTTTCCATCCTGATGCAGTTGGCGGTTTTCCTCCTTCAAACCACCCTCCACCCCCATAAAAAGGACTAACCTTCTCTTTCTCTAGCGCCCCCTACTGGCCTCCACTCAGATAATGGAACAGTACCAAAAATAATAACTGTTAAAACAATAGATAGATAAATTATACTCACAGTCTGCCATCCTATTGGTTAGACCTAACTTAACTATTCAATTGTTTGATTAATAGTGAGTCAACACATGGACAAACCCATTGGATTTCAGTGAGTCTACTTTAGTCAGGACTAAGAATGTGATTTAGGCCATAGACACAGAATAAAGCAGCTTCCTTGTTTTACATTCAAAGAGTTTATTAGTGTACTTTTATCCTATACTTTTATATTACAATGTTAAGGATTTTAAATTCAACAAACAATTTAAATAACACAGTATTTTAATTTTAATATGTATGTGTGTTTAGCTGTATGAGTTTTCACTATCTTGGGGAAAATTTCCAAGTAGCAAAGGTGCAGAAGTATCATTTAGTTTTCTGCAATAACAGCAGTCTTCTTCTCTTTTGGCATGATGGCAGTGCTCCTATTATTAAAAAAAGGGAGATCGGAGTTGCCCTTGGTCTCCACTGCTCAGAGGAGCACGAAACAATGTGAGCACCCAAGATGGATTCATCTTTCAATGATCTGGACTCTCAAAATGCAAGCACAACTGAGACCTTTAATGCTTTAACACATGGAAGTCACTGGGTTATAGACACATTAAAGCACATTTACTCTAGTAAATGGTTTCAATTAACCCTTTAAGTCAAGGTTTGATTTTGACTGTTTTAATTAGAGCATAGGTCAGTTAGGGGACAGGCAATAGCTGTGGGCAACACCAGGGTAAAAAATAAACAACTTATCCCAAACATCAATTTCTTGATTGGCCTCTTCATTTCCACCCAGCGAGGAAGATAACAGATTACTCTAGCAGAGGCCTAAACAGATGGTTTGAGGAAGACATTGAAAATCAAGAAGAGGGACCCATAAGTATAGATCCAGGACCACATATGGTCCACCTTTTCATTAACGTCACCAGGTTGAAATCCAGTTCAAAGAAAAGGAACAGGCTTCATCTTCTGAAGACAGATGTGTTATCTTAGTGCATTCAATGGAGCCCCCGGTGGCGCAGTGGGTTAAACCTCTGTCCCGGCAGGATTGAAGACTGACAGGTCGCAGGTTCATAGAATCATAGAATCAAAGAGTTGGAAGAGACCTCATGGACCATCCAGTCCAACCCCCTGCCAAGAA